>JAPKLW010000976.1:240569-292543 GCA_026898455.1 Plectranthus barbatus | reverse complement strand
CAACTGGAGGATTATGAGGTGGACACTGGTTGTGTTCCCATCTATTGCGACAACAACAGTGCTATGTGCATCACGAAGAATCCGGTTCATCATTCTAGAACCAAGCACATAGATATTCGACATCACTTCATACGTGATCATGTCGAAAAGAAGGATGTCAGCGTGGACTACATCAGAACTGAAGATCAACTGGCTGACATCTTCACCAAACCCCTTCCAGAAGCAAGATTCAAGGAGTTGTGCATCAAACTCGGTCTTATGGAGATTGATGTGAGCCCCAATGATGAGGAAGAATGAGTCCCAGTTCTCATTCTGTTCTTGATCTTCTGAAGGACGCTGATTACGACTAAGTCCAAGCTCTTAGTTGTTTTTATTTAAGTGGCATCTCAAACTCACTGATGGTTCCTACTGGCGGAACTTATCCCTTAATTGTCTAAGGAAATGAGTCCCAGCTCTCATTCCAAAGTTGCCAGCACAAACCATCAGTTGAAGCGAAATTGGGTCCCAGCTCCCAATTTCAAGCGATGATGAGGAGTGGATTTCTTGAAGAGAAGATTATGCGGATTAAATTGAGTCTCAGCTCTCAATTTCTACTATCTTTCAAGTTGTCAGCAGACAACTGGCGAATTTCCTACGACTGATGAAATTGAGTCCCAGCTCTCAATTTATCCAAGTACTCGGGAGCCAGTCGTAAGTACCAGTTGTCAACTGGTAAGGAGGCCATGCTGACAGGGGGAAGTGTTCAACTGGTATATGCTACTGATGACCAGTTATGCCAGCTGTCGCAGAAAAGGCGGGATTGTTCAAATCCGACTAGCGTGTACATCTCTCAGAATTTAATGCGGCATTTAATGCCACATTTAATGTGCACAGTGTCTGCGCAGTCCGACGCTTGGTTGACACCAATCGCTGCGTGCCATGTCAGCTCCACGTCGTGGCGCCCGTCAGCACGACCGCGCACGTCACCACAGGGAACCGGGCCTGCTGATGACCGTCGATACTCGCTTGCTGAGCGTTGATCCTGGACGTCTGATCCTGCATGGGCCGAGTACAAATACCCGATCACTTCCTTCGGGTTAACCTTTATGTTTCCCTACTTTCAGAACCCTAATATCTTTCAAAATTCTCTCATCTTCCCTTGAGATTTTCTGAAACTTGAAATTTTTCTGAAGTCATGGCATCATCCTCTCGACCTACAGCTGATAACCCTCCATCTACATCTACATCATCCTCGTCTGGTTCACCAGACTTACCAGTTGCTGAAGCTCATATGCCTATGTATACTGGCATAGTGAAGATCGAGGATATCGATTACACCTATCCGTTCGCCCGACTGGTTCAGTTGAACAGGCCGGCGACCAGGCGACAGCTCTCTAACGCGCAGATTAGGACTGCTCAGGTCCAAAAGGAGAAAATTTTGAATGAGAAACTGGCCGTGAAAAATTTCGGGGAGGAGCTGATGGAGATGATTGATCGAGAACAGCTCCGACAGTACTTGACGGCGACACCCGAAACTTTCCATCCCCACATGGTAGCCGAGTTCTACGCTCGGGCCGTGATAGCTGATGACAGGAAATCTTTCACAACTTCAGTTTTCGGCCACCTGATCACCGTCACCGCGGAATACCTCGCCAATCTCTTAATGGGGAAGAAGTGGGCGCAGTGGAAGAAGCCAGAAGTCACCGTCTTCCGTACTGGAATGAGGAAGTCAGAAATGGAAGAATATTGGCAGATGGTGTGCGACATTGTGGTGCGCATGCTGCAATGTGAGGTCGGATCGTACGCTGAGCTGAGCCTGCGCAAGTTTTCAGTGATGTGTGCGCTTGTCGACGGGATTGAGGGCAACTGGGCTGAATTCTTCTTCGGCCGGTTGCTGGAAAATGTAGACAGAAACATCTCTGTTCCGACTGAAGGCAGGTTTACTCACGCCGTATCCTTCGGGCTGAGGATCAGCCACATCCTGGAGATGGAATTGGGTGATGGCGTGGATCAGGGGGAACAGCTGGTTGGTTCCGATTTCATACCAGCCACGAAGGTGAAGCTGCCTCGCCCAGATTACAAGAAGCCACGCAGGCTGCAAGGGAAGTCAGCAGTGGACCCTGCGGAGGTCGTTTCTGAGGAGGACTCAGAAGACCTGGGGGAGCAAGTGCCAGCTGTGGCTCTCCCGCTGACAGCAGAGGCAAGGGCAGAATTGAAGAGGAAGCTGGAGACGGAGTCTCTCTTCGACACCATGGAAAGCACGGTGGCTGAGGCGACTGGTATCCACCCACGGGACGTACAACTTGTACCAGTCACCAAGAAGCCATCCCACAAGAAGCCTAAGACTTCCCAGCACCAGCAGCCACCGTCAGCTGTTGCATATGACCCTGAGTCTGGGAAGATCTCCATCCCAGTCAAGAAGTCCATTCTGGGACTGACTGAGGAAGAGACGCTGGAGAGGATGACCCGTAAGCGAAAGAGGGTTCAGACCAGAGCTCAGAAGCTGGTGGAACAGGCGAAGAAGGAGCAACAAGCTTCTCTTGTAAGGAAGAAACAGGCCCAGGCAAGGCTGAAGGCCTTGGCCGACCAGCGTAAAAGAGAGGCTGAGCTGGCAGCCCGCGATGAAGCCTTTGCACAGGTGCAGGCTGAGCATGAAGCCAGACGTCAGGCGCAACTGGCGGAGCAGGTGCACCAGGTGGCTAAAGGCAAATGGGAAGTTGCCCCAACTACAAGTGCCAGGCCACCAGCACCAGCTCCAGGCGAGATCTTATCCGATGAATCCTTTACTCGCCTGCTGGTGATGGGCGCTGATGAGGATGTACTATCCCTTGTGGATAAGTACCAGGAGGAGGAGGTCGCTGAAGTCCCTCCACCCGCGCAAGGGGGTGGTGGAGGTGAAGAAGACCCACTGGCCGCACAAGGGGGTGCCAGTGGAGGAGTTGAGGAGCGGGCGACCACCCCGGTAAAACTGGCGAGCTTCTCGGATGTCAGTTCTGATTCTGAGGATGCTGAGGAGCCAGAGCAGGAGCCAGCTGAGGAGGTAACACATTACTCCATGGTGCAGAGGATGGAGCCAAGGGATCTGTTCCCAGACATTGATGATAAGGCTCGTCGTCCTGCCAGTCGCCCCCGATCTACAGATGCCTCGACATCATCTTCCGGGCAACCAGCAGCATCCTCTTCATCACCAGCTAGGCGTGCACGTACTGAAAGGCGACCTTACATGCTCTGCATCCAAGAGCATCAACTGGTTGATGAGGAGACATTCCAGTCGCGAGTGACAGGGGTACATCGGTGGGAGCACCGCGGGGCAATGGCGTTTCTAAATTCACGAGTGCCTGAGCCTTCAGCATTCAACATCATCCCCTTCAGCGGACTCCCCCACCAATCGGTATATGCCTCAAGAATCTTTGACTGGTGCCTGCCCCTGCAGCCAGTGGAATACTACAATTCCACTCTCTATGAGTATGCTGAGAACATCACGGCGGAGGTGGAGAATGCCGTCAATGACGAATTGATATCCAGCTACCGAAGACTCTGGAGGGTGGATCCGGAACTATGTCTAGAGTTCCGGAGGTGGAGGATTTTTGATCGATGCCAGCGCCTGCTGACAGTGGAGAAGCGGGCGGTCCTCTATGCCAGGCTGGGTCTTGGCTACTGGAGAGCGGAGGAGGAGTGGGCTCACGCCTTCATGGGCACTGATCCTGATTGCCCCCAGCAGCTGTCTACAAGGAGGATCAAGCGCCGCTTGCTGCAAATCGCTGAGTATAGGCAGCTGACTGGAAGCTCCGGCCTCCCGCCACTGAAAAAGGTCAAGTTACCTTTCCTCCAGTTTCGAGTCACCAGTCGGGGGTACCAGCTGACGTACGCGCTCCGTCGCCTCAAAGTGCTGGTTACCCTCCCAAGGATCCCTCCCTACCATGCTATCTTGTTCGACATGGCTACCAGCGCTCTGCTGGTGGATCACTTAGTAGAGGAGGATCCCTCTCGTGGTTTGTGGCTGACCCTTGCCGTCCCCCCTGTTCCTATTGTCTCGGGCGATCTTGTCCCTGATTCTATGGACTGGCAAGTGGTGGAATTCACAGCCCCACCCATTTTTGAACAAGTCCAGCCAGCTCCAGCAGCAGTGCCTGTAGTGGAGCCAGCAGCTGATGTCCAAGTAGTGGAGCCAGCAGCTGATGTACCAGTAGAGGAGTCAGCAGCAGCTGATGTACCAGTAGAGGAACCAGCAGCAGCTGCAGTGCCAGCGGAGGAGCCAGCCCCAATGGAAGAATCAGCTGTATTTGAACCAGCAGCGGCTCCTTCCGCAACTGATGTGCCCTCCTCTTCCATTGAAGTCTCAGCAATGCCAATCTCCGAGATCCATCCCCCTGCGCAGCTTCTTGCACTTATTGATGCCAGGATGGACCAACGCTTCGCCAGCTTCCGCACTGAAATTGCTCAACAGATGGAGTCTGTCACCGCTGGAGTGTCCTCCTTTTTGGCGCGGATCCAAGAGGGGAAAAGTACGCGAGCACGTGCTGAGGCAGAGAGAGCTCGTCTTCCTGAAGAGGAGAGGAGGATTGCTGCTGAGGAAAGGGAGAAGAGCAGACAAGATATGGCAGCGCTCACTGAGATCCTGAGGTCGCTCACAAGCAGAACTCAATCACCAGGATCATCTTCTCAGCCATAGTCTAGCTTCTCCATTTTGTTGTAAGTATTTGTATCTCTAGACTAGTCAGTTTTCTATCCTGTACTTGTAACTGCAACATATTAAATGGATTGATTACTGACAAGTTGATGACAATTCCTCATTGTCCAACAAATTGTCTGAGTATTTACTTACCAGCTGAACTTACACTTCCAGTGTAATCAGCACCAGCACTCGTATCACACACTTTAAAGCTTTTTGCTCTGATCTCAATTTTCATATTTTAAACGAGCAATATCTCTCCTGGTTTGAGGGGGAAGATTTTAGTTAGAGCTGATGTGAGGAAGTAATTTCATGGGTTTAGATCTGGTAGGTTTATTTTGTAAAACCCTGAAATATTTGTAACTTTCCTCATCAGCTGAGTGCTCGCTGGTTAGGCTTTGATCGCACCAAAAAGGGGGAAATTGTTGGGAAATTTGGCTAAGTTTCCTTTCCCCAGTAGCTACTTGTTTAGATTCTAGTTTTGGTGTTTTGGTGGATCAAATCCTAAGTCCTACCAGCGTCAGTTGTCTCTAGAATAGCTCTAGTCTCAAATGTAAAGTCCTGTTTAGGTCTTTTGAGTTGTAAGTCGCAGCTGATCAAAGACTCATGCTGGCACTGTTCACCAGCATGAGAAGTGCTTACCACTGGCTACTGTTCACCAGTTGGGAAAGTCTCATCCGAAGGCGGCTGACAAAGTCTCGTGCTGACACTGTTCATCAGCATGAGAAAGAGCTAATGACTGACTACTGTTCACCAGTTGGGAAGGATTTCACCAGCAGGCGGCTGACAAATCCTACCAGCAGAATACGTGTTCTCACTGACACTATTCACCAGCGGTGAAGCCACCAGTCATGGGAGATTCCAAGAAAAGGTTAACATCAGACATATTGGTAGACTTAGATTGTGCCAGCGCAAAGTCACCAGCAGAGACTGCCAGCACAAGATCACCAGAATGATCTACCAGTCGGATGTTACCAGCAGAATTCCAGATTCTCTCTCCCAGAGTCTTAGAGACAAAAAGATGATTCGTCTGAGGAATAAACTGACAAAGTATGACTTTAAGGGAGGATACCTTAAAGTCTATCAGTTCAAAACACCAGTTCCGATTCCTCGTACTGACGAATAGTGCCGTTCTGACATAAAGAGATCAATGTCAGATAAAGTGGACAAAAGCATGGCACTTTCCGGAAATTCCTACCTGCCGCCGTCTGAAGGACATGCGAGGACAGAGACCTTTTCCGGATGTGTCCAAACGGCTAGAAGATTTGAATGGGATCCCGCGTCTATAAATAGGTCGGAACTACCAACATTTAAGACGCTTGCTTCCTAACATTCAATACTCTTCTCTCTCGCTCAACTACCGAAAGTCAGAAACTTTATTGCAAGCAAGCAGAACACTTTCGAGGCCTTTCTAAAGGCTATCCGTGTGTTGATTTATCAAACACGAGACTTCAAGCTTCCAGCTTGTAAGTTACAGATCTCTTTGGTGTTCTTTCTCCTCCGAGGAAGTTCACAGCAGCTCTTGTGCCAGCCAGCACTTGAGTTATTACGGGCTTTTGCCGTATTGAGAAGATACGTTCTTGGGAGAACTAAACACCCAGTGAAGCTGTGGAGGTTGAAGTGACGTGCTCGCACTCCACCAGCTGATCAGAGTTGAAGAAGGACAAGGCCGGGAGCGGTTGATCTAGTGAACTGGTGGACGAGGCATTCACCAGCTAGAGATAGATCGTAGGATGCTTGTACCTGATTACTCTATAGTGAATTTCCAGTGCTACGAATGGAGAGTGGACGTAGATCAGTTGATCGAACCACTATAAATCCTTTGTCTTTTATCAGTTTTCTGCATTTCATACTGATTTAAAACCCAGCACCCAAGTGATGGTGTATATCTGAAAACTGATATAACTGTGCAAACAAGGCTAAAAATATTCTAAGTCTTGAGCTACCAGCTGACGAGCCAGTCGCCAGTCAGCTGAGTAACCAGCAGAGTGCAAGAAACGATTAACCATATTTTCCGCTGCTAAGTTATACCCTGATAATCCGGGACCAACAAATACCTCTCCAAATCTCGAATCATCACCATCCGAAAACCCAGAAACAATCAATTTGCAACCTGCCTCATTTACATATCCCTCGATTACTTGCTCGCCTCTGCATGTTCGGCATGCACCTGAGTTCACTGGCATCGAGAAGAAGGAGGACATTGATGAGTCCATCCCTTACTATACTTTAGTAACCATGGCCAGACAGAAGAAACTATCGACGCATTCGGCAGAACGGAGAAGAGTCGCCCAGATTATGAAGGACAGGATTCTGTACATGCCTCTGGCCAGCAAACAATTTCCTAAATGGATTTTGGATCTTCTTGATTCTGAGTTGTTGGTAAAGTATCTCACCACTGAACCTGATCACTTTCATCCGCATATGGTTTCTGAATTCTATGCTAGGGCTGTTATGAGTGATGATCAGAAATCCTTCAAAACTTGTGTCTATGGAAATATCATAGAAGTAAGTGCTGAGTTACTTGCTCGCACTTTTGGGCTTCGAAACTATGGAGCTAAAATTTCTCAGTATAAGATCACTGAGACCGCTGAAATGGAAAGAAGGTGGAACCTTTGGAAAAAACAAGGAGAGAAGAGACAAACGTTCAAGCCTAACACCTCAATTAACACCTTAACAGAGGATTACAAACTTCTTGCAGAAATTGTAATCAAGATGCTCCAATGTGATGCGGGATCATACGCGGAGCTATCTGCTAAGAAATATGCCGTGTTGATGGCACTCAATGACAATGTTAAAGGAAATTGGGCCGAGTTCATCTTTGAACGCTGGGCAGAACATGCCAAGAAAAATGCTCACATAGAAGTAGATGGGACGTTCTCCTCAAATGTGAACTTTGGACTAAAAATCAGTAAATTGTTGGAGATTCTGTTTACCAACAAAGGCATAGATCGAGGAGTTGCACTTCTTTCTACCGACTACATTCCGTTAACACGACGCAAGCCAAAGCCAATCAACATCAGAAATCCTCGGAAGTTAAAAGGAAAGTCTAATGTAGATAAGGCTAAACCTACATCTCCAGAGGAACCAGATGAAGAGAGCTTAGCAGCACCTACTCTCCAACATTCCATTCCAATACCTGAAGAAGAATTAGCAATGTTAAAGAAGAATGCAGAAACCGACCAGTGCTTCAAAAATCTGGAGGAAATTGAGAAGTTGGGAAAACTTCCAGCTGATCAGATCAACGACATTATGACTGAAAAGGAAGCAGATCAGTCTCAACCCATTATTGGAGCATTAGCTTTGCCAATTCACCCAACAAAAAGAGTGGCTACCAATCCTCCTGCAACCAAAGCTAAGAAGAAGACCAGAAGACGACTGGAACTTCTGACTGATAAGGAAGTTAAGGAGAAAGCAGAGGAAGAAGCCGAATCTGCTAGATTGACCGAAAGAGAGAGTACAGCAGATCAGACATCTAGCCAGCTCAACCTGGACGATACTTCTGACCCAGAATACATTCCTAAGTCTCTCAGAACTACGAAAGAACAAACTAAGGAAAGCAGGAAAACAAAGAGGAAACACTTAGTTTCGCTAAAGGACGTTGAAAGGAGAGCATATCAGAAGTTCATCCATAACTTGACACTCGAAGGAAGAGATAGGAACTTCGAACGTATCAAGTCCGCTGCTGACGAATTTCGATCACAAAAGAAAGCTAACAAGGAAGCTAATCCAGAAAGCAATGCTAGCAGAGAAATCAATCTCAGCAGAGAAGTCAAAGATAGCATAGTTGATCACATGTCAGAAGACAATATGCATCTATCATCAGATGCTGGAAAGAGACAAACCCCTGGAGAAGATGAGGAAATGACAGAAAAATCAGCAAATTCTGTCATAAAAAATGTTACAGCGGATTCGACTGATGATTCACTGTATCTAGCAGAACAAGTGGCGAAGAAAGGAAAAGGGAAGGCTGAATTAGCAGAAGAATCAATCCCCAGTCCGCCGCCTGCTCAGCAGATCAATGTTGATGAAGAAGAACTATCAGATACTGAATTCTCAAGAAGACTAGCATCAGGAGCTTTCAATGAAACTCACTACCACCGGAAGAAGACTCACAAGAAACATGGTGGAGAATCCAGTGAGATTCGTGATATTGAAGATCAAGGTGGATCCCAAATCATTACTGGTACAACAATCGGAAATCCAGATGGAAATACCATGTTGACAGCTCTCGACGAACATTCGACAGACACTCTCGAGCAATCAATTGATGAAGCAATTCAACCAGATCAACATGATCCTTCCAGCCCCGATTCTGGACCCTCTTGTATTTCTGAATCCGATTCTGATGGAGAAGCTGAAGAAATTTACAATGCGAAGTTCTTAAGAAAAGAAACCACAGGATCCGAAGCTATTCTTCGAGTACCATTCCATGGACTGCCAGGCCGTCGCTATGGACTCCGAAGAATTAGCCAATGGTGTGCAAAGGTTCATCCCGAGGATGCACCCAACTCTGATTTAGAACCTATGGCTGAAGAAATAGAGCAGTTCGTTGAATCTGAAACAGAGAGAGCCATAGCAGATCTATTCCACAGTGTATTGGATGAGTCAATACCCGAAGGACGTCTATTAGCACAAGAGTTCCGTCGATGGAAGAAGTTTGATTATATCATGCATCAACTCTGCTTTGAAGAAAGGATACTCTGTATCGCAGCTAAAGGCTTAAATTTCTGGCGATATGAAGAACGTTGGTACTTTGATTGGATTGATCAAGTTCCAGGGATGAAGCAGTTCTCAGATCAACAAGTTATGTGCAGACTTCATGCTATCAGAGAACATCGCATTATCTCTCAGAATGCAGGACTACCCGAATCTACATTCGTCCCCGATGGATATTCTGATGCCAGGATTGAACTGTCTAAGCGACAAGCCAAAGCGGCTGTTGCTTATGAGAAACGACAGTTGGAATATAAATCTCAACAAGAAGACCGTCGGCAAGCTAGACGAAAGGGAAGAGCCACTGAACGTGCTGCTCCGAGACTTGAATATCCGGATAAATGGTTAGTTGAAACTTCGAATATTGATATTCAAAACATCATTGAGGTTGATATTCAGAACACCATTGAAGAAGCTCAGAAAGATGAAGCTCAGCTTATTCATGAAGTTGCACAAGTTGTAGAGACAGCTCATAGGATATTGCTTGAAGAATTAAGCTATCAAGAGTATCTTGCTGCGAATACTAGTCATGAACAACCATCAAGTACTCCAACGAGTCAAGCCCTCGTCATAACTACTTCCTTCAATGCCACTCCCATAACATCTCTACCAATTCCTTTCACATTCACATCTGAGACAGCAGAGGCTTTCCACTCTTATCTGCAAACAGCCGTTGATGAAAGAATAGAAGTAGCAACCAGCCATCTAAGGAGCGAAATGGATGAGATACGAAACAATGTCTCCCATGTTCAAACGGAGGTTGCTGAAAACAAGTTAGCTGTTTCTGAGAACAGAGCAGGTCTTGAAGTTGTTCGTCAAGACATAGCAGAAACCAGGACTCACGCAGAGGCAACGGTTGTGGCCTATGGTAAAACTCTTTTGGCTGCAATCAAAGAGGGGGAAGAAAGAAGAAAAGCTGACCGTGAAAGAAGAAAGAAAGAGAAACAGGAAGCAATAATAAGGGAACAAGAAATGAAGAAGAAAGAAGAAAAAGCCAAAGAAGAACTCAAACAAAAGGAACTAGAAGCTAGACTTGAGCTACAACGAAAGGAACATGAAGCGAAGCTAGAGCTACAGAAAATTGAACATGAATCTCAATTGCAAAAGATGGAAATGGAACAAGAGAAACTGGCCAAAGAACTGGAGCGTGAGGCTGCTGAAAGAGAAGCAGGAGCAACTCTTGTTGAAAACTTCATGAAGTTCACTATGGAGAAGTTCGCGAACATTCAGAAGATTAAATCTGCAGACAATGAAAAGGAAAAGCCAGCTCCCGACTCATGAACGACAAGGTCAATTTCTTTTAACTTAATTGCTCTGTATCCAATTTGTACTGAAAATGCTATATCATATATAAAATTGGATCAGATTTTGACAAAATCTTTTTGTCCACTTCTGAATTTTTGCTTGTGTGTTCTAGTTGATTTACACTCCTAGTGTATTCAACAAACTTGCATGTGGACATGATGATTATGGATATGAATGATTGTCGATCTAGCATATTAATGTGTCATAAAAATTTTAATCGAGAAATATTTCCCAGCAACTTTTGAGGGGGAATCTTACTACAATCATTCCTATTGCTCGAACCTAGTTGGAAAAACTCTGTGATAGATTAGCATAAGATTGTAAAACACAGACATTCTTCCACTCGAGTCAGCAAATGATAGTAAGCTTTGATCGCACCAAAAAGGGGGAAATTGTTGGGAATTATTCCTAAAATCTCCCTTAGGACTTATTTGTAAAAGGTTTTGTTGAATCAAACCTTATTTAGTTTGGTCGATCATTTGCTGAAATCTAGAGAGTCTAATACAATTTGTATTGTCCTGTATAAGTTAAATATCGAGTTGTAATAGACTAGAATGTCTTCGAGAATCTCTAGCAGATGAAGTAAGCGCTCAATCCACAACTTGCTAGAGAAGCCGGCGAATTAATTGCGCTAGCACTTGGATGAAGACTTGCTAGAATGCTGAGAAATCAGCATTTGATTTATTCAGCAATCAATGAAGGACCACATATAAAACAAGTCAAAGAATCTCAAGAGAATATGCCTTTAGCGACGTTGAAGCCAAGCTGCGACTCTGACAAGGCAAGGACGCACAAAGGACGAGACTTTCCCCAACTAGTATGGAAGGTACTTCTCTACTCAGAAAGGCGTTCCATCAGCTTATCCACTCTTGAAGAAAGAAGCCGTTGTGTCTAACGGGTATGGAGATTCAAGTTTCGAATCTCCAGCTATAAAAGGCAGAATTCAAGAACTGGATAAACAACTGCTTTTACAAATCTACAAGTGCTCTTATCACTTTACTCACGAACGCTCAAGCTAAAGATTCCCTTGACAAAGTGATCCTTAAAAAGTAGTCAGTTGAGAGCCATCTAAAAGTCTATCTGAAGACTCTCAACAACCTGTAGTGTCGCTCATTGAAGTACTGACACTCCATTGAAGATATTCCTGATAGCATTCAAGGATATCTCAATCATTGGGATTCATTTCTTTCAGAAAAGAATCCAACAGTCACTCTTGAAAGATTGTGACTCACACGGGCATTAGCCGCAGACCTATTAAGTTCCGAGGCAAACTATAAACGCCTCATTAGCAAAGGACAAGTTTTACGAAGGTGCGCCCTTGACTTGACCGGAGCTGTGTTCGGAGAAGTTCAGACTCACGGAGGATAGCTGTCAAGTAGCCAGGCCGAAAGCTCACTGCCTACTTAACTGGAAAGGCGATTCCTTGTACTCTGTATACTTTTCTAGTGAAATTCTTAGCGCTTCGGCTAAGGAGTGGACGTAGATCTATTTGATCGAACCACTATAAATCTTGTGTTCATTTACTGCTTTACTTACTGTTTTATTGGTTTACTGTTCGAAGATTGATTTAAAACCTAGCAACAGAGTTGCTAGTGTATATCTGTAAACTAACATAAACAACAACTTGAGCTAAGAAAACATTTTGCTAATAACGACATTAAGTGCAAGTGACTTTAATCTATTCCGCTGCATTTCGTGTTAAGCTTTAAAACACGACGACTCTGATATTCCGGGACCAACATTTATTATTCATCAAAAGACAGTTATATTCTTATGACATTACATCTAAATTTTTATGATTAAGAGTTGTGATTCTATAATTTCAAAAAGTTATATTTAAGATATTTTTTCGTAACTTAGCAAACCAAATAGAAGTTGTATGAATAGTTATGAGTTGGTCTCCTGAGAGACGGTCTCACTATTTTTTTATTGTGAGACGGACCTTAATACATCATTTCAATAAGTTAAATACATCATTTCATTTTTAAGAATTGCATTATTTGCAACAAAGAAATACATCATTTCATTAAACTCATATTACAATAAAAATGGTGAAACATCATTTGCAATAAAAAAATACATCATTTCATTAAATTCGTCTCATAATAAAAATGATGAGACCGTCTCATCTGAGACTTCGCCATAGTTAGAGTGAATTTTACTTGAATTTTAGAGCGAATTTGGTTTTTTCTTATTTGCATAACTGTTGACTATGTTCAAATTTTGATTGAGAGTTCAATATAGTGTAATAGTTGTACGTATCACATGTTCTCTTGAGTTGGAAAAATTAGTTAGCCGGGACCATTCATTATTTTCATTTATCTGAATTGGTGAGTTTGATTTTATTAGTTTTATGTATCCATACATGATGGTCTTACAATCTATTTTTTCTTCTTATTTTAGTATTTGGTGTTCGACTCCTATACTGTACCGACCCGACAACCCACCCTAAATACTATAGGCTATAGCCCCCACGACGAATAAATCCTGCATTCGCCACTGCTTAAATTCAATTGTTTATTATAACTACAAAGGTTTATCATACTTGTAACTTTTAAAATTATGAAAATATTAACTTTACAAAGTTTATAATTTTATATATCATACTGATTTTAGAGATTGCTTACGAGCTCACGAGTCGAATATTATAAAACTCAAGTTCAGCTCATTTAATAAACAAGCTTCACTAAAGGAGCCTGAACGAACTTTTACTGAATTGAGACCCCCATAACTCATAAATAATTTAGTTCATTCACCGTCAGACTCTGACGGGCTCAATTTGACAATTCTTTATTTTATTTTATATTTTAGATATTAATAAGAAACTAAAATATCTTATAATTAAAATTCATTTTAAAGTGGAGGATAAACTCGAAGTAGAAAGACGAAAGTTTGAGATAAAAAATAATTAGAAAAAAACCCCTAAATTAAAATATAAATCTTAAAATCTTAAAAAAATTTACAAAATCTTCTAAGCCTGGAAAAGAATCTGAACCAAAAAATAAAAGCCCGGCTCAGACCCGATAGGTTGCGTAAAGATCATTTGTCTAATAGAAATTGACAAATGAATAATTATGATTTTTACCCAATATATTGCTATTGGAATTTTATTTCAAAGTTCACTTCTATTAATTAAAATATGCTAAATCCGTTAAATCTTATGTAGTATATACATACATGGCAATTACTTTGAAAAAAAAACTATAAACTTTATTCTAATATATCGATCAACCTTTAAATCTATCATAACTTTTTTTATTTTCCGGTTAAAAGATGATTTTATGACAATTATATTATCTTCATATGTATTCTTTCAACTGGCACACCATATCGTTTCATGGACTCAAATTAAAAAAAATAATAATAATACAAAATTTTGAGGGTTGCTTTTAATTCTTTGTTTTATAATTTTGAGAGTCAAGAAAATGAACAGACACTTGGTGCAATTCAACATAAACTTGAGCCATTTTATAATTTATCATAATCATACACCAAGTATATATACACACACATTCCAAGTGCAGCTATAACTAAAATTGCAATGCAAGAAACCCAAATCTTCACTAGCCATTTTTATTAACACCGCGGTTACCGAGATCACCTGCAACTTGCGAGGCTCTGTCTAGAGCACCGGACAGCCAAAGAGCTCCCTTAGAAAAGTAACTTGAGTTAACCACAGCGTTTGCAGCCGAAACTGCTCTCGTTTGCATAGCAGACACAGCTGATCTTGTTGTACCTGAGATATGGTACCTCTGATCCACAGATTTGGCTACTTCAATCCCAGCTGATATCTTACCAGTCAAACCGATTCCTCTGCTCAATTCTGTAACTTTGGCTACAGCTGCTGCCGGTGCTGGATGAGATTCACCATATGCCTTTGCTCTCACCAGTGCATCTTTTCCAAGTACAAATCCTTTAGCAGCCATTGTTTTGACAGTATCTTGTGCCAATGACACGGCTGTTGCAGATGGGACGCCCTTGTGTCTCTCAGAATGCTGCTAAAATAGGATTTAAATGCTTTAATGAACTAAGATACATGATTGTACAACCAGAAAGGATAACAGATGATTTACATTGGAGTTTCTGTCATCTTCGATCTTCCATGAAGGGTGATTTTGAACAATATAGTCGTCATCACAGTGTCCCCATTGTGTTATGCGTACAGGTCGATCCAAAATGGTGTCTCCCTAAAATATAAACTCCAGCTTCAGAATTTGAAAATCCACAAGAAAAAAGAAATTACAGATAAAGAAGGGCAAAAAGGCCAGAGTTCAAGGTTTAATAAGATCAAAAGAGAAAGACGAAACTATGAATGTAGAGTTTGTGTATTTGTAATACAAACAACCTTAGTATTATTAGATATATATAGAGTTCCAAACTTCATATGAAATAAATCTTATCAACAACAGTAGTTCACCCCCTCCTGTGGTGTCCTGGCTTCACTCCCACAGCAGATAGCTCAGAAGAGAGTTCAAATCAAGAAAAAATAGAAGGCCTCAAATCAACTTAAAGTTGCAATATATAGTTTTTACAATGCTAAACTTACACTGAGAAGGACAGCAGTTTCCACAGCATGCGGATTTCTGAAAGTCACATAAGCTACACATGCAGAGTCGCCGGCTCTGTTTCTCAAAAATCACAAGAAATTATTACTCTTAGTGTCACGTGCACCTTTTTATCAACAAAAAATGAAAACAAGCATTTCCAGAAAGCTTTAATCATAACAACTCCAAAGAGATCTTGTAATCCTCATAATGTTTTTTCCTTCTCAGTTCAAGAAATGAGATGCGATAACTAAAAAACTGAACTTTCCTAAGCAGAGATTACCTGACAAGTTGGAGATGTTGAATTGCGCCACAGAAGGCAAGAAAATCACGGATATCCTTCTCAGTTGCATTAGGAGACAGGTTTGTGATCTCAACTGCATAACCTCTCGTCATCATTTCTGAACTAATTTAATCCTGGAACATTGAACAATTACTCTTTCAGAAACATTGACAGCCAGAATATATTGTAACCAATAGCTTGGTAATTTAGCTCATCTTTATGAGGTTGAGTGGTTTGTAAGGATCCCATTTGCCCCCTCCGAAAACAAGCCTACAAACTAATGCTGAAGATTTTTCAATTTCAATACACCCCAAAAAAAATGTAAGGGTGCAGCTCATTTGGTAATTAAGATCCATAAATAAAAGACTTACTGAACTGAGAAATTAACACAGTTGAATTGCGAGCGCGTGACAATTCAAAGGGTAACATAAGGCAACAATTAGAAACCCTAATTACAAAACAATTAAAAAGGTACAGTTGAGAAATATGACTGATTTCACAGCAAAAGAAGAGAAATAAAACAGATCATATAGCAGAAATCGATGAAGCAAGTTTGAGATGATTACCCAATTGAGCTGGGAATGAGAAGGCGAATGAAGAAACTGGAGAAGAGCGAGGTTGAAGTTGCTTCGGATTGAAAGAGTTTGATTTCGTAGTGTTCGTATTGTAGTCGGTTAAGCATTATGATATATTATCCAATTTTTAATCTTAATTGATTTTATGATTCATTAATTTTTGCAATTACTATATAGAATAGTTGGATGTTTTCATTTAATATTTATGTTATATCTTCATATTATATAATCACTGTTCCAAACCCACCAAATTTAAAAAATAAAGTCATATATTAATTAAAGCACCTTACCTGTGACTGTGAGGTTACAAATCGGAGCTTCCAGAGGACATCTGGATATGTGAGTGAATGTATGAGTTTAAGATTAATATACACTTATTAAAAAAAATTAAAAATCAAATACACTAATTCAAGATGAGCTTTTAAGCCGTTGCAGGAAAAAAAAAAAAAAAAAAGAAGTTGAGGTTTAAGCAGAAGTTTTAAATAATTAATATATGTTTCAATGGGCTGAATTTGATTGTTTTAGTTATTGGGCCATCTTTGATGCGAAAACGAGGTCTTGTTTTAGTTATAATTTCTGTTCTAACCAAATATTATGATCGACCAACAAAACCTTTAAAATGTAGCGTTTTATAAATAATGATACAAAGTTATAATAAGAATTGATATAGGTTGATTCAGACATGTTACGTTTAATTGAATTACCAAAGCAAAGTTGTTTATGGACTTGTAAAATCTTATAAATCCAAAAATTTTACACAGCGAAATAAAATTGCGATTAGATGCAGATTCAACCGTTGAAACCAGCATTTGCAGTTGTTAAGTTAAGGTGAAACAAAGATAGTTAATAATGAAAAAGCAAATTGCAATTGCAAGAAAGGGGGGAAAGAGTGACGTCAAGAATGGAAGCCCACATGCATGGGATTCAGTTTCCACTTTCCACTGCCCATTTCTTTCTTCTTTTTTAATTTCATAATGCATGAAGAAATGAAGGCATGTGGAGAAGATTCATCTCTTCATATTAAACTATTAAAAATTATGAATCCAATATTTATCAACATAAATATATGTGTGTATATAACTCGATTTATATAGGTACAAATAACTTGTAAAACCTTAAAATTTGTCTCAGTCTTTTATTTGAAGATTTGGATGCATGCTATATTAATGTGCAAGTACATTATAATGATGGTTATTCAACTTTGAAAGGTATTTATTTTGAACTAATGGTCTTTTCTATTGGAAGTAAACAAAAAAATATCAAATAAGGGGTTTTTTTTGTTCTTAGTAATATGTTTAATATTGGTTCTTAGTTTCTACATCGTACACAATATAAAGAGAGAGCGAATTATATGCTAATTGCATCAGATAAATATGTCTTTAAAATTAAATTATAGTTTTCGATTTGAATGGATGAATGAGTGAAAGTATGTTTTCTTAAAGATACTCCTCATAACGAGATCAGAGATTAAAAACTTTGACTAAATATTTTAAATTTTAAATTATAAATTCAAAAAAAAATTTCAAATAATATATTGATAAGTGATAACCTCATGAATCTTGAGCACTAGCCAGCTTTTTTAACTTTGGGGCTGATGCATAAATTATTCATATTAAATCCAATTCATCTGTTTGCATCAAATTCACCAATTAGGTAATCATGTGATCAATCATTTGATTTCTTCTTCTTTTCTTTATTATATATATTTTTGTGATCATGCAATTACCGAACCAAACTGATTTGTTTTTTCTTCTTCACCACGTGAAAAATATTACCTAATTCTACTGTGCAACTTTGTCCCTTCTCCCCACAGCTTATTTAATTTGCAGCTGTTGCCCACACAACATTTCAAAATCAAAAAGGTAGAAACAAAAACCCAAAGCGGCAAGAATTTAATATGCATGTTCGAGAAGAAAATTTTGATCAACATTCTCCGATAATCTTGGTAGATGCGAGCTGTGTTGTGGGCTATTTTCTTACAGTTGGTTCAAATGTCGTTTTCTAACAATCTTTTTATCCCAAACTAGGCAATTTTTGCTCTTTCATAATCAGTTTGCAAACTACGAACAAAAAAAATATCAAATTTATTAAGATACTTGTCCACAAGTTAATAGACTCTTCTAGAATGTTTGCTCAGGCTTTAAACACATCGATTATATATAATGCTGATCGAGATTGCTGCGAAACTAATTTCGTTTTCACGTATATATAATTGAATTACAATAGCTGAAATGTTAATTTCAATTAAAGAATTTGAGCGTATGATTGTATCGTAAGACGAGTCTTAACTTATGTAAACTAAGAGTAAGATATATGTCAACTATATATTGATGTGGCTTTTGGATGGCTGAAGTCAATAATTTTGATTTTTTTTTTTTCACTAGTTTTACAGTTAACATGTTTATTATTTATAGATACTTTCATTTTGTTTAATTATATGTTTCTTTAATGAAATTTAATTTAAAATAAATCATGAGATTTTATTGATTTTGTAACACAAGATTAATATAATAACAAGGTATTCATACTTTAATTTTCAAATTAATTACGTTTTATGGTTGAAAAAAAATTACGAATTAAAATTTTCACTTATTCTATAATGTGTGTGAGTAATTTGATTAGGTTTAACATGTAAGTTTGGATTTTTAATATTTTAATTAATAATTAGGCATAATGATAATGTTAGACATTTTTTATGTTAAACTTTTTCAAGTTTGACATCAATGTCTAACATATATGTTAATGTTGTATTTTCCTTCCTGATGCTAAGGAGTTAGTTATAACTCTGCTCTTCCGTCCATTTTCTTTCTCTTTCCTCTCTTTCTTCTAACTGTGTTGGTGTCTATGTTGCTTGGTTTTTTTTTTTTTATGCAGCATGCTTACAGTTTAGAGCTATCCCGAGTTTCTCTCTTAAGTGTTGTCTATCCAAAGGGAGGCCTTTAGGATGGCAGAGGAAGAAGAAGAAGAAAAAGATGTCCTGCGAATCAATGAGGATAAAACTCTCCCTCAACAAAAAAAAAAAAGATTGGTGCTTAATGGACAAACTTTGGACTAGGAAAGCTTTCAACAGCAAAGCGTTAATGGAGATGATGAAACGGCTCTGGAACCCAACGATGGAGTTAAACTGTGCAGATATAGGCAAAAATTTATTCTCCTTCCACTTCGAATGAATAAGAGACATGGAGAAGATTCTGGAAATGGCCCCATGGCATTTTAATAAACACCTCTTGGTGTTGAAACATCTCTCAGTGGAAACACAACCTTCACTCATGTACTTCGACACTGTGTCTTTGTGGATACGTTTCTACGATCTTCCAATGAGAGCTAGAGGAGAAAACATTCTGAAAATAATCGGAAGTTGATTTGGAACGGTGGAATCAATTGACATGAGATCTACTCAGGCCTAGCAAAGAGCGTGAGAATGAAAATTTCAATTGATCTCACAAACAGCCTAAAGAAAGGCACAAGGAAACAACTAGGAGAAGGAGAACCTTACTGGATTCCGGTCACTTACGAGCAACTTCCAAGTCTGTGCTACTGGTGTGGGAAACTCGGACATAACTTCAGAGATTGCGATGAAATTGGAGACGATCAATACATTAAAATGACAGAAAATGAAAAGAATTTACCATATGATGATTAGATCAGAGCTTCGCTGCTCAAACAAACAATGTCATTCAAAAGGGAGAAGACTGTAGAAGCGAACATAATCAGACGAGATCTCTTTGGTAAGCCTGGCACCCTAAAGCCTCCGGATAGTCCACAGTTTCAAAGCAACAAGAGAGGTTGTTCAGCAGTTGGAAGTAGAACTGAGAAAAATAGGAGTCAAAGAGGCTCTGCAAGACAAGGAAGAAGAGAAAACCAACCAAGAAATGGTGAAACACTCAGAGGTATTTTATCGAAACCTACCCGTATAAACCCAGATCACCCATCAACCCACATCCACAAACCACATCCGAACACCTTATAAGCCAAATAACACTAGCCTTGAGCCTACTAGTAACCACACTAATCAACCCTCATTTAATTCCTATTCTTCTCTAAAAATCAACCACAATTGAACTGCCACACCCCATATGAACGGACCCCAAAACAATCCGAACCACAACCTGATACTAAACAACAAGCCTTCCTACACCCCAACTTCTACCCTGATGGAAATCTTTAGTTCAAATAAGCTAATCCCAAACCAATCTGCGAGCCCAAAAAATCTCCAAACGATGAAAGAAATGGTAGAGCTAAAAAAAGCAAGCCAAAAATAAAAAAGTAATCACAGCAAGCAAATTCAAGTGGAAAGCCAAGCGGGAATGATTGGAATAAAAAGAAACAAAGATCTCATGGAAATAGATGTTGGGATTGCAATAGAGTCTAAACCTTTAAGCAAACATGAAGAAATGGCACAGGCTGCTCAACAGCCCTGCCGACATCAATGAATCTTTTGAGCTGGAAATTTCACAGGCTTGGGAACCCAAAGGCAGTTCGTATTTTGGAAAAGTTTCTTTTCATATTCAAACCTCATATTGTGTTTCTTATGAAAACTAAATTTACCAAGAATGAGATTAGGAGGATCAACCAAACCAAATTTGGCTTTAAATGTTGCTTTTCAATTTCATACGATTGAAAGGAAGGTGGTAAAAGAGGTGGACTAACTTTGCAATGGTCTAAGAACATAAGCGTTGATATTACTTCTTTTTCAATGCATCACATCTCGACCAGCATCAGGGATGAAGAAGAACAAACCTGGACGCATAATGGTATCTATGGATGGCTAGAAACATATAAGAAGAAAAGAACTTAGGACCTCATGAAACAACTCCATCTTTATAATCAAGAGGCTTGTCTCTACGTGGGAGATTTTAACGAGATCATGTTTGGTAGGAAAAAAGGAGGCAGTGTAAAATCTGAAATTTTCATGAAGGCTTTTAGAGGTACAACAAGAGAGTGTGGAGTGGACGACCTTGGTTTCAAAGGGAATGCTTTTACTTGTGATGGATGGCACGACCCTAAGCTGGTGGAGCCAGGGTTTCCCCATCAAGGCGTTGTAGGTGTTCGGCACTTCTATCACCATGAACGAGACATTGTGGTGAACTCCTCCATAGTAGGTCGGCAGGGTCACCGTCCCCAACATCATCTGAACTCTGCCGTTGAAGTTGATCAGTGGAGTTTGGCTTCGTAGTATCTTCACCTCGAAGATCTTCATTTCATTTAAGGCGTGCAAGAATAGGATGTTGGTTGAACTCCCATTATCAACTAGAATTCTCTTAGCGAAGCAATCGGAGAGCATTAGGGGGATCACCAGGATGTCGTCATGTGGATGGTCAAGCCCCGGCACTTCATTGTCTGTGAACTCAATCGGCATATACGCTTAGTTTCTTCGGGGTGCCATGGCTTCCTTGCGGGTCAGCCTCCTGGCTTTCTTCGTGGCAGATCTGGTTACGTTGGTAATTTTTGAGCTGTCGGTGATGCAGTTGACGGTGCGGACTTGTACAGGCGACTTAGGGGCTGATCCCGTGTTTCCTTGTTGTTGTTTGAACTACTTATCTCGACTCCAGGTTCGCTTCCCCTTATCCGTAAAAAATTCAACTAGTAGTCCCTTCTTGAGGAGCTCGATCACCTCCAGCCGTAATGTTCTACAGTCCGCAGTGGTGTGTCTGTAATCATTATAGAAATCGCAGAACTTTTGGGCATCAAACATGGAAGGATCTATTTTTATCTTCTGCGGCCACCTCACTTTTTCGGGCATCTGACGTAGTACATTGTGGACCAGGTCCGCTGGATCGATCGACAAAGTGTACTCGGGCACATATGGGCTCAGGTTGTTGATCTGCAGTGGTCTACTGTACGGATGCGGCCTCGAGGGACGCTTGTCGCAGGACTTACGCCATTGATCCTCTCTGGGTTCCAACCTCCCACTGCTTTGGCGCACCTTTCTGTAGGGCTCATCCTCTTCCCACTTGATCAGTGCTCATGCTCTGTTGAGTGCGTCGTCCATGGTCTAGCAGGGGTAAATAGACATTTCGCGATAGAGGTCACATCCAAACCTTTTGTAAAAGCCCGTACTGCGGTGCTGTTTCGGTAGTTCGGTACGGCCACCAGCTCTTTGTTAAACCTGGACAAGTATGACCTGAGCGGTTTGCCCGGCCTCTGGATCACCGCGTACATGTCATAAGGGTGCTTATCGAGCCTCCGACTACTTGAGTACTAGCGCAGGAATTTCTGGGCAGATTAATGAACCATTGAAGCGTGGGGCCGGTGAGGCTTGACCCAAAGCTCTTGCACATGCACGCCTCTCGCTACACGCTTGGAATTACCAGGGTGAGCATCTTCTGCTTGTATATTGCCTCATGGTTCTCCGGATTGCTAGTCCCATCATAGAGAATGAAACTCGGTGGAGTGAACCATGCCAGTAACTCGGCCTCCGCGATCTCCTGGGAGAAAGGAGATTCCACGTAGTTTTCCCTTGAGATCGTCTTTTATGGTGGTGGGAGACCGGGAATTCTGGCGATAAGGGACTCGAAGTAGCTCACCGATGTTCGAAACATCATTCTATATGAGTTTGCGCGGGGTTGTCGGATGGTTTGGGCTCCACTGTCTAATTCGTTCATGCTTGAAGATTCTTACTTGGGGTTCGGGGAGTTGCACGACCGTAACCAACTCCATCAGTCCAGTTGAATTCTTCCTGCAAATATTTGGTCGTGGTTTGACGTTCTTTGCTGGCATTTCCTGGTTCTTTGATGATCAGTCGCGTGTTGATTCGGTGTTGTAACCTACGATTCTCTCGATCGAGGAGCTCGTACCTCTGCGTCATTTCCTCCATTTGCGCTCTCATCCTCTTTATAACGCCCTTTGCTGCCTGGACCTGGCTGACTAGTTGGGCTACGTACAATCGTGCATGATGGAAGGCGGTGGTGGTGGGAATGCCAACTCACTGAGTGACATCACATTGTAGGCCCGGAGGAGATCATCCAATGTTTCAGTGTGGTTTAGGGGTTGGGGGCCTCCGTGCCCAACTGCTAGCTGGTGTCTGTGTCCGGCTCCTGCAGGAGCCCCTCGTCCTGTGCCTAGATTGATTCCTCGGCCCGCCCCAGTTGGTGGAGCGCTCCTTTTGTTCCTTTTGGTATCAACTTCGATGATGGTGGTGTTTTTTCCGTTGTCAGCCATTTTCTGCAGTGAAGGTTAGTGCAACTTTGGTTCTCGAGGCTACACGGTGGGCACCAAATTATTGAGGGTACTTTTTGTTTAGAGACAAGGCCCCATGAACTCTCACACAAATAATAATAAAAATAGCAAGATTTGAATTAAAATGGAGTAAATGAATTAAAATAAATTAAACCGAGTTGCAGTATGGGATTAAGTTGCTAGTGTCGGCCGATAAACCAGTTCGATGATTACTTCGATGAACAAAAATTACAATACTTTTGGAATAATGGAAAGTAAAAAGCATGGATTTCATACATATGAGCATAGTTGTCGAAAAATCAACTTACAAGAGGTATTATAGAGATTTACAAATTTTTTACAGTTTTCTAAATTTCCGCCAGGTGGTATTAATTAGCCCCTAGTTTGCCGCGATTGTTATGACGCACGCTTCTGGCCGTTTTCGAGGACTCCGCGATCATAACTCCTCATCATTTAATGGCTCTTTTTTTTATCATTGAGCAGTTAGCCCGATCCTTCCGACATCCTAGCTCTGCACATCGAACTGCTTTTTGACTGGGCCGAACTACTTTAATCGGACTGCTTTGTGCGAACTGGTTTAGTCGAATTGCCCTTTCATTCAGACTATTTTTCTCTTGGACCACTTTACTCAGGCCGATTTGCTGCTTCCTCATGCGAAACAATTATTGGGCCGCATTTTAACCCTCTAGATGGGCTGTTTATTATCAATCCCCAACAGGAATCAACTAATGTAGTTTTTGATAATGCAGGTTTTCTAAGAAACAAAGAAGATCAACTGGATACTTCTCACCTAATTGATGTTGAATCAGATGTTGCAATACAAAATGTTGATGTTAGACTTCCACCAAGTTCAACATCACCTCAAGATTCAGACTCTGACTAGGAAAACAGTGAGGTTCTTCATAACCCAAGCAGAAGAGAACCTCCACTGCACATAAAAAAGGATCATCCTACCTCTCAAGTTATAGGAAGCATCTCAAATGGTGTTCAAACAAGGAAGAAAGCTCCAATCAATAACAAGAAAATGGTCAAATTGATTTGCATGTCTTCCACCTATAATCTTCTTCATTCAAGTTGTTATCTCTCTTTAAATGAACCTCGAGTTGTGGTTCAAGCTCTGAAAGATGAGACCTGGATTAGATCTATGCAGGAAGAATTGAATCAATTCGTGGCTAATAATGTATGCGCAATTGTGCCTAGACCAGCAGACAAGAATATTATTGGAACCAAATGGATTTTCAAAAACAAGACTGATGAAAAAGGTAATGTGGTAAGAAACAATTCTAGACTAGTTGCTCAGGGTTATACTCAGGTAGAAGGAATTGATTTTGATGAAACATATGCCCCTGTGGCTATACTTGAATCTATTCGTATGTTAATTGCTATTGCTTGTGATGTTAACTTTGCTTTGTTTCAAATGGATGTCAAGAGTATGTTCTTAAATGGAATACTCAATGAACAAGCCTACGTAGAACAATCGAAAAGTTTTGTCCAGTCACAAAATCCTAATTTTGTTTATAGATTAAAATAAGCTCTCTACGGACTAAAACAGGCACCTAGGGCCTGGTATGAAAGACTAACAGATTTCTTGCTACAAATTGACTTTACCAGGGGAAATGCTAACAAAACACTTAAGCATGAAGGAAAAGACTTCACCATAGCACAAATCTATGTTGATGACATAGTATTTGGTGCTACAAACACCAAACTGGTGGACAATTTTGTCAAGAATATGTCAGATAATTTTGAAATGAGTATGGTTGGAGAGCTGAATTACTTTTTGGGGCTACAAATAAAACAACCACAAGATGGACTGTACATATCTCAAAGAAAATATGTAAGTAACTTGGTCAAGAAATTTGGACTAGAATCAGCCAAACATCTTAGAACTCCTATGGGAACCAACTATTATATCAGCAAGGACAAGTGGTGTTAATGTTGAACCTACCTTATATCGAGGAATGATTGGTAGCCTACTGTATCTCACTGCTAGTAGACCAGATATATTTTTAAGTGTAGGAGTTTGTGTCAGATATCAAGCAGATCCTAAAGATTTTCACCTGGAAGCTGTAAAAAAGAATTATTAGATACATTTATGGAACATCTAACATGGGTCTATGGTACACAAAGTGTACAAATTTCAACATTATAGTTTTTTTGTGATGGAGACTAGGCAGGATACATTGATGACATGAAAAACACCAGTGGAGGGTGTTTTCTAATAGGTGCAAATTTTGTTGCATGGACGAGCAAAAAACAAAACTGCATCTCTCTTTCAACAACAGAGACTGAATACATCTTTGCTGCAAGTTGTTGCACTCAACTAGTATGGATGAAACAAATGTTAGATGATTACGGTATCTCTTCTAATTCCTTAACACTTTTCTGTGATCTAGTGGATTAAAAAAAAAAACCTGTTCAGCACTCACGAACTAAACATATTGGTATTAGGCATCATTTTATTCGTGATCTAGTGGATAAAAATATATTATCTTTGAAATATGTTCCTACAAAAGATGAAATAGCAGATATATTTACCAAGGCTTTAGATTTTGAAAGATTCTCTTTTCATCGAAATGCCCTGGGAATGTGCAATTCCCCTCAATAATGAGTTTGTTCTTGTGCATGTTAAAGTTTACATATTATTGTTAGAGTTTGTTTGTTTTATGATAGTTTTCCAGTTATAAAGTCAGAAACACAAGAGTGAGGTTTCTGGCCATAAAACTTGGATGATTTAATCGAAACATTAGTTTGCCGAATTAAGTACTTTAAATTGAATGTTGCTAGAACACAATTCATGTGGAATATATATAAGCAACACAATAAATTATATTACTTTTCAACTAGTACTTGAGGTTGGAGATGATAAGGCACACAACCTCTATGGAAGAATATTGATACTCTCACAATGTCTAACTCTAACAGTATCCCCAATTTTTTTATATCTGTTGAACTAAATCAATATGTTTTCTTTGTTTTGTGCTAGAAAGGTTTTCGTACCTACCGCTTTTAACTGTTACATTTTTTTTAAATGTCTCATCTCACCTCCATCTTTTCATCTCACACTAATCGAGAGAAATGTTTCGTCTTCTTCGAGCAACAATTTCTTTGTGTTTCTTTTTCTTCTCCCTTCATCCAGATCACCATGGACAACAAAATTCAAGAATTACTATCTTCAGGACTTACTAGAATCCCTCTCCAAAGTAATGTCTGATCATCAGCAAAACCCTTCTCCTATTACTCTTGTTCCTCTCTCCTCCAATATGTCTGAACCAACTGAAAAACGTAAACCTACATCTCATTCGTCCTCACAACCTTAACCTGAAAACCTTATGACAAATAACTGAAATCACCTAAGCCTAAAATTAAAAAAATTTCACACCCAAAACTACCGTTCCTCCAAAATCTCAAGCCCTCTACCTGAATCAGCTATTGAACCCTCAACTATAGTAACCACTGAACCTCCTCCTGGAAGCTCTAAGTCATCTCAACTAGAACAATCAGAAACACTTCCCAAATCTACCGATCCTAATCCTACTGAGAATCCTGACAACCCAAATGTCAGAGAAGAGAGGACAAAGGTTGATATCCTTTTCGACAAGGAAACATAAGAGATTCTGAAGAGCCACCGGTTGCGCAGATATTTCCAGGAGTATACAAAAATCCCTTCAACCCTGATGATCCAGGTGATCTGCAAGCCATATCTGAAAGTCTGAAAGCTGCAGGAATTCTGCCATTTCCGACTCACAGATTCGAAAGACCTTTTCAAGATACCATCAATCGAGAAAAGAAAGATAAACCTAAAAGAGATAGAAAAGAAAGTGTAAGGGATTTTCAAAGAGCACTGAAGGATACTGCTCATGTACCAGGACCAGAGGATGATATTGATCTGTCAAAGAAAGAGAAGTCTAACAACAACATACCGAAAGATGATTTTTTAGATGACACAACATCAGACGAGAACTACAAGATGGATCCACATGAGATGGTGGAAAGCTCTGAGGAAGAGAGTGACTCAACTATACCTGAAAAGAAAGCAAGGAAACCCGTGAAGAAGATTTCCAAGAGTGAAGCTAGAAAGAAAAAAGCAGCTAAGGCAGCAACCACTTGATCCACTTGTCCAAAATCCAAACCCTCGAAGAAGAGATCTCCATCAGTTTCAAAAGTTGATGATGTTCTTCAGCAACTAAAGCGAATAAAGAGAGCTCAATCAGAATCAGTTTCAGCAACTCCTTCAAAAGGTATTCCTACGTCTGTTCCATATGATAGTGATGTAGAAGTAAAGAAAGCCTATAGTCACAGTCTCTATTACTATGATGCAAAATCTATTCTAGAATCTCTTATGAAGAGAAATTTTAAGATAAAGAGGAACATGGACATAGAATAATTTCAAAGACATGAGATGAATACTTTGTTAGCTCGTAGGGGTCTGTTGAAAACTGTTAATGGGATGGATGGGTTCAAACTGAATTATATATAAGTTTTATGCTAACATTATCAAGGAGGAAGCCTGTGTTAAAGGGAAGAAGAAAGTTGGGAAGTCCTATGTGAGAAAACACATAATTTGCTTTGATCCTGGAACTATAAATGCTTATCTGGGACTCCCCAACTGTGAAGTTCAAGAACCGACACCTGCAGAAGAAAGGAAAATGGTAGAAGAAATTACAGGTGGACAGATGAAGAGATGGTCAAGTAAATGCATGTTTGGATCCAATATGACCTACAAATATGATGTTGTATTCAAAGTCAGTTTACACAACTTGACACCCTTAAAGAATGCCACTCTCATCACTAAGGAACACACATTTGTCATCTACCGCACTGGTAAAGGTCTTCCTTTCAACCTTGGAGAAATTATTTTTGCTAACACCTGCAGAGTTGTCACCAAAGTCGATGCTTCCCTGCTTCCCCATCTTCGTCTCATTTATGGCCTTCTTCACTATAATGGAGTTGCTAATAAAGGGGGAGACATTATTGCTATGCAAGCATGTTAGTGTTTGAACAAACTCTAACAATAACAAGTGACCGAGTGAAAGATCTTCCCTACGTGGTCAGTGATGATGAGATGAAAGATGCCTTCAAACCTCCCCTACAAGCTACTTCAGCCAGTGCCTCTCAACCTCAGCCTCCACTTGATTTGACCAGTGCTCTGAATGGTGTCTCTAAAGTGATAACTCAGCTCACAGCTCTCACAACCACCCTCTCTCAAATTCATGATGTTATTTCTGCTACCATTCAGGGGGGAGAGCAAACTTGGTAATGCTGGTTCTGCTAAAGCCGAAGTCGATGAAGAGGATGACGATGAAGAGAAGTGAAGTCCTGCCGTTGATTTTGTTGCAATTGTTGTCAAGAAGTTCTTTTTTATGTTCTACAAAACAATCTTTAATTTCTGTTTATGTTTGGAATATTTGTGTTGTTTTTGGGATATTTGTTGGATCTTGAGATTCAGGGGGAGTACTTTTGGCCCTTGATCTTTACTTCAGTTGTTTTTAAAGTTAATATCTCTTTTGCTATGGATGATCCATGTTTTATTATTTTCTATGGTTACACCATATTTTAGTTCTGATGATTGTGCTATGGATGATCCATCGTTTTAATTTTGAATATTTATCATGGCTGAACCATGGATTTTTTTTATCATTTGATGAATATATAGTAGCAGAAGTCTAACATTAAGGGAGAGATTTATAATGTTAGACATTTCTGATGTTAAACATTTTCAAGTTTAACATCAATGTCTAACGTATATTTGTTAATGCCATACTTTCCTTCCTATTGCTATGTAGTTAGTTATAATTGATCTCTATTTTTTAGGGAAATCTTTTTACTCCTTTCTTGTGTATATATTTGTTCCTATGTTTCAGGGGAGCACCTCTACGATTTAACCACTACTTACGTGAGTCTGCAAGTGGCTTATTTGATTCCTTCATTAAGCAAGTGGACGTGGAATGTGAATACAACGCATGACTGAGGAATTGAAGACATGGGGTGTGTGAACGTGTGCTCCAAGGAAGAAAAGAATAAAAGGGAAGACTGACACTTGAAGACTTCGTACGATTGATTTACAAGCCTAAGAGAAAGTCTCGAGTTCCTCAACTTCCACTCTTACTATCCCTTACCGTTCGAAGACCACTGATCTAGTACAGAGGCGATCTCCGGAAAGTGAATCCAAAGATTGAAGAAGTACTGCTTATTGTCGTGTAGTTTGGTTAGTAAGTCTTTGTGATCGAATTTATTATAAGGAGTGAACTTAGAAGAAATTCGAGTCTTTTATTATTTTTTATTTCCTTTGTAAAACTTGTTTTTATATTAGTGAAATTACTTTCGTCATGAGGCAATCTAGGATTTAGAAATAAACCCCAGAACAATTTATCCGCTGTGCATTTTATCTCTGTACATTATTGTTACACTTTAATTTACTAAACTCTAACTTTAATAAGTGTTGTGGTAAACTGGGGCACTACATTTCATCGCATAATACATGTGGCAATCTATGAGTACTATAATTGCCATGTACAATTAAATAAATAGGAAAGTTTGAATTTAAACCACTAATAATGTTAAAATACTAGTTTGATACTCATTTTGATACAAATGAAAATTTAGTACCCAATTTGATACAAATAAGATAGTTTAGTGACTTTGAAGAAATTAATCTGTCTTAAACCAAACTACTTAAAAATAAATAAATACTCCATTCGTTCTAATTATTTGGTCCGGATTACTATTTTAGGATGTTTTTAATTATATATGGTCCAATATCTATATTTGATATTTTTTTTTGGTAATTTACAATTACACCATTGAATAACTTTGGAAAATGAGAATATTAAATGTAATATTACGAAAATGAGAGGTTCATTTATGTTTTAAAAAAGGGTAATGTTGAAAGTTTGTTTAAATATCAAATAATTTTTTACAAACATGTAAGATGAAACTGGACCATATAATTAGAATGGCGGGAGTACTATCTAGTATGAAAATTATCAAAATAAAACTGTTGAGATCAATTTGTAGTTTTTAACATCATTAATTGTGATCGCATATACGGATATAGATAATATGGGAGACTATTTGAGCGTGAGAGACGAGTGAGGATCCCATGAACAATATTGCCTCAGTTCATATCTAAATAAAAAAGAAATAGATATAAAACTGGCACTATATATGAGATGAGACAATATAGACTAGAGTCCAAGAAAATGATGGAAAGAATTGAAAAAGAAGAAAATTAAAAAAAAAAGAAGAAACTGGAATGAAGAAAAGAAATAGAAAGGTGGGAATGTGGCAGCATATGGGGAAAAAAAGAAGAAGAGAAGAAGGAGTGTAATGGAAATGGACAGTTGGAGGGGCAGCAGGACAAAAAAAAGAACAGCTTGGTAGGGTTAATTATCAATCAAATGGCACCAGACGAGACTACTGGGACTGCCCTGCACTGTGCACTGCATGCCTCTATCTTCTTCTCTTTCTCTCTCTCTCTCTCTCTTTCTGGATGCATATATATATATATATATGAGTATATATATGTGTGTGTATGTAGGGATTTTGTATTTTTGTAGAGAGAGTGAGTTGTAGAAGGTCTGATGCACGATGGGTGTTGGTGGGTTAGGTAGCAGCCTCTGCCCCTCTTCATCGCACCCATAGATTGATTCCCCATCTCTCTCCTTTTTTACGCACCACCTTCATTAATCCTCTTTTTTTTTTTTTTTTTTTTTTTACATACAATGCTAAAACTTAAATTTTCCATTTAATAACACTTTCTTGCATAAAAGTAACCAAATTTAACTTCATTATTAGTTTTTATCTTGTCATGTCACCTAACAATAATGGAATGTACATGATTGTTAATTTTTTAGCATCATTCCATGAATTTTATTCTCATTTAACAAATTCAATGTTAGAGGTGTATTTTTTTTGCCATGGGAAAATCTAAAACAATCAAATGCATAGAGAGGATTCTGCAGCATAAATATAATTTACATGTACAGTGCCCGGATGCATGCATGTAAGTAATTAATTGAAAAAAAAAAACTTGAGTTTGATATATTATTTGCTATTGTAATTTATTTATTGAGCAAGTCTATTGTAAGATGTTATTTGTGAGACTTTTTTATATATAAATAATGTATTTTTGCATATCAAATGATTCATTCATTAATATATTACTCCCTCCGTCCACTACCAAAAATTCGCGTTTTTGCGACCTCAAAATCTGTCGCAAACTGCTATTTTACGACGGATTTAATTAATTTCTTTTAAAAAATAAATTTTAAGATTTTTTTGAACTGGACAGTCCAATCATTAAATTTGGTGGCTTGCGTCCAAGGGAATTCAAACTCGGCACCTCCCGCACGCGTGCTGCGCTTGTTACCGCTGAACCAAACACTAAGCTCATTCATTATACATATTTAAAAATATACATATTAAGAAAAAGGAATTTTGCGACGGACTTGCGACGGAAAATTTAAAATATTATTCCGTCGCTAAATCGCGACCCTTTTTTTGTCGCAAATTTGCAATTCTTGTGTAGCGGTCCCACTTGAATTGTCACACTTACCAAATCGCGCATCTCAAATGAATTGTCACATTTCCTAAAATGACAATTTTTTCACACTCAATAATAAAATATAAATCCCACTAACTCATTCAACACTCACAACTTTTAATTCCCGTGCCCAAAAAAAATGTGACAATTGGCACGGAACGGAGTGAGTATTTGTTATATTGAAATACATTATTTATTAAATAATACATTTTTCACATATCTTACTGTTTCAAAAATACCTCACACGAGTTTTTGTCTAATCTTGCAGTTTCGTGGGTATAATACCCGCTATTGTTGTTGAGGTGGTTTTTTGCCTTTAATCAATATGCTCTTTCGGAGCTTAGATTCAAGCTTCGATATATAATTTGTAAGTATAAGTATTTTGCGAAGATTGTTGAAATGATATTTCAATGGCTTATAGGTCTTATTATAGTTTGGCTAAAATGAAATTGCAAAAACTTGTTTAACTGCACGTATTATTTTCTTCAATTAATTATATGAGAGAGCATGCATATATATACTTAATCTTCCAATTAAACAATAAGCTAGAAAATCGAAATTAGTAGTCTCCAAGCATTTAATGATATATTATCAGATTAATTTAGTATTTTATCCTGAAAAACTTCATTAATTATTTCCTCTTTGTGAAATGAAAAAAGAAAAAAACAACTTCTTGTAATTAATTTATCGAAGCCGACGTTTTTCACCATTATATTTTTTGCAGTCTTTTCACCCCTTTCAGCATCCTAAGAACTATCCATCTATGTCTCTAATTAAAGAGACCCACTTAAATGAAAGAAAAAGTTAAAAAAAAAAAAAAAAAAAGATCACTTTTTTTAAAAAAAATAAATCCTTTTCTTTTTTCCACTCTTGTAAGTCACCAACGTCTCCTTTTAAAACCATGTACAATCTCTTTAGCAAGGAATCAACTGCTGCATTTTTCAATGACAACTGTCCATAGTAGAAAAATATGCAGCCCACTTCACACCTTATTATATACAATTTCCCATTTTTATATTCCTGCGCTGTCTTTTCTTTTTATTTCAAAAAAAAATTGCTACTATTCCCAATTGATCAATAAAATAAAATTTAAAAGCGTCTTCATATAAAACAAATACCCTCTTCTCAAAATTGAAAATACTCCCACACTCCACACACACACACAGAGCCATCAGCAGAGAAGAAAAAGAGTGCGAAACAATTATTAGTTGGTATATAATACTTGAATGAAGGCTCCCAAAAATTAGAGCAATGAAGGCAGCTGCAGGTGGATAGGCAACATCGCAGTACCACTGGCAATGCAGATGGTATAATAGCTCATGCACTAGTGCTGCTGAAATGGCCTTCTTCCACCCCAATTTCATGCTGCAAATCCCTCATCAAGATGACCACAACCAGCCCTCCACTTCTCTAGCTCCAATTCTCCCTCAAGATTTTCATGGTAATTTTAATTTTAATTACTTTTTTTTTTTTCCCTCAGCTAGCTTTTCTCCTTCAATCAATGGAGTAAGTAGTCTATATTAATTTTGGAAGAAAATGAAAACACCAATTATGGGCTTTTGACGACTTTCGAGAGTTTCGAGGAATATTGAAAATCTGTGTTCCAACTTTGGGAAAAGACTAGGTGTATTGTATGCACAATACATATATCTTTATCTTTTCACGAGCTATTTTTGAAACCTTAATTATTAGAGAAAGAAAGAAACTGGGTGTGATCGTTGTTGTTGATCTAGGACTAGGAGTGGGGTCACTGCTGGGAAAGAGGGGTCCGGCGATGGACGTATGCGGGCAGGAGGAGATGAATAACAACGTGGGAGATGAAGATTTATCAGATGATGGATCGCAGATTGGGGAGAAGAAGAGGCGGCTGAACATGGAGCAGGTGAAAACCCTTGAAAAGAATTTCGAGCTGGGAAACAAGCTGGAGCCGGAGCGGAAAATGCAGCTGGCCCGGGCCCTAGGGCTCCAGCCCAGGCAGATCGCCATCTGGTTTCAAAACAGAAGGGCTAGGTGGAAGACCAAGCAGCTTGAGAAGGATTACGAGCTTCTCAAGCGACAGTTTGAAGCTGTCAAGGCCGAGAACGATGCCCTCCACTCACAGAATCACAAGCTTCATGCTCAGGTAATTTAATTCTTGTTTTGATTTGCTCATATTCTTAGAGAGAGATGGCGGTGTCACAATGTGGAGGGGTTTCAGATATTGTCGCTGAAGAATAGAGAGCCGACGGAGTCGATCAATCTGAACAAGGAGACGGAGGGTTCTTGCAGCAACAGAAGTGAGAACAGTTCAGAAATCAAGCTAGACATGTCGACGACTCCGGCGATCGACAGCCCGCACCCGACGGCGGCGGGGAGGGCGTTCTTCCCGTCATCGCTGAGGCCGAATGGGGCGGCGCAGCAGCTGTTCCACAGCTCTTCCAAGATGGACCAATCTGTCAAGGAAGAGAGCTTGTGTAATATGTTTTGTGGGATGGATGATCAGACAGGGTTCTGGCCGTGGTTAGATCAGCAACACTTCAACTGATCGATCTCCACACGAGGTTTCATTTGAAGATGATGATGATGATGATGATGATGATGATGATGGGTAAGTTGATGAACATATTTTCTTGAGTTGATGATGATGATGAGATCAGTACTTTCTTGTTTTGCTGTACAAATTAGTAAAGATTACTATCACCACGGTTGGAATTGAAGAGTTGGATGGAGTATTTTTCGGGTAAAATCACTGAATTATCATTATTATTATTAAATATATATTTTTTGCCAATACGAAAACAAAATGTTGTTCCTAAAAGTTGAAATGTAGTTGGTTTGGTTTATTTTAGCTACACATTTGTCTGCAAATTATCTCCATTATTCACCACTTTTCACTCCAAGGAGTGATTGATTAATTTCCGAGAGAGAGAGAGAGAATCAAGCACACATTCCAAGGAGAGGAAGATGACAAACAGATGAAAGAGAAGGAAAGTTGGAAAAATGCTCATTCTGGTGAAAGGGACATGGCTCTAGTCTCTTTCTTGCTACTGCTCACACCCCACAATCAAAACCTTCAAAGCTAAAAGATATACATTAATTCATCTCATGAATTATATACATATCTATTCCAAAACAGATAAAAAAGGAAAATCAAATTTAATTAAGAAACCCGATCGATTTCCCAAATAGTTATTTTTCTCCATATCTATATGCAAGTGGAAGGGGGTGGATTGCAACCCCTAGCCGATTTTTTTTTTTTAAAATAGTTATATAGTTACCCAATTTTTATGTGATAGCGGCCTAGTGAGGAAACAAAGAGCTAAAAAAAGGTATTTTGAAGCTCACGATGAAGAGTAGTTAATGAGAATTTCATTTTTACCCAACTTTATATTTTTGTATTACTTAAGATTTAACAAAACTACTCTTTGAAAATTTCATTTCAATCCGCCACTATCTATATATAATACTCCCTCCGTCCCGAGTTATTAGTCCCATTTGCTTTTGGCACAGTTACCAATGTTTGTGAGTGTAGTGGAATTAATATTTTATTGGTGTGAAGAGATTTTTTTCCATTTTAGGAAATGGGACTAATAAGTTGGGACGGACGAAAAAGGAATATGGGACTAATAACTCGGGACGGAGGGAGTATTTATTATTCCAATAGATGTATGTATGTGTGAGGAAGAGGGGAGTATCTATCACTAGCTAGCAGAGGTGTTCACGGTCTGGTTTTGGTCGGTTTGGAAACAAAATTTTGGTCAAACTGAGTTTGAAAAATTTTCCAACCAAATCAGTCAAATAATTTGTCAAAACTAAACCGGCCAAATCGTATAATAATAGTTTGGTCTGGCCGGTTTGACGGTTTGAAATGAAATATGTTTCAACTTTCAACAATCTACTATAATTTGTTGAAAACTACGGCCTAAATACAAATTAGTTAATTTCTATTATTTGTTATTACTTATTATAATGTAATTTTAATTTTTAAAATCTTATATTTATAATTTAATGTAAAACCAAAAGAAATACATGGGTCAATTGTATTAAAATTATAATCTTAAAATTCAAATATAAAATTAAAAGAGACACGTAAAATAATAATAACGAATTAAAGATGTTAATACTTAATTTACCGTAAAAAAATTATATAAATAATAATATTTAATGTTAATACTTACTAGTTGATTTTTTATAAAGAAAAAAATTAAAGCTATAACTTGATTATGTTGGCGAAGAAATTTAAACATGGATTAATTGTATGAAAAAGTAGAAACTTATCAAATGAATTACAATTTATATTTATTAATTATAATATATTTAATATATACATATAAATACGGCCGGTTTGAGCCTCCAAACCGTAACCAAACCAAATTTGACCAGTTTGAAAATTAAATTTCAATCCGGCCAAATTAATTTAGTTTGACCGGTTTAACCAGTTTCGACCGAACCATAAACACTCCTATTAGCTAGTATCCCACAAACCAATAACAAAAACTGTCCAAACCAAGAGATCATGTAGTGAAATAAAAATTCATTGTGATCGCATCTAAGTTTATCCAAAAAAAATGTAGCAATTTGCATAGAATCAAAAGGCACCTCCACAATAGTTTTTATAATTCATTTCATTTTATATTTATATCTAATTATGTTTGTCAAAATATATACTCCAGAAAGTGTATTAAAGGGAAAAAGAGAGATATGAAGACCTCCTTTCTTTTTTTATTGAATAAAAATATATTTATTTAAACGTACATATCCAACCTAAATATCCTTAAGAATCTTAAACACATAACCTGTTAATCATATGTATGATGTTTTCGTCACAGAGACGGACACACACTTAAGCTTGGGGTACACTTGTAACCCCAATTTTTTTCTTTAATTAGATATATATATTTTTTACTATTATTAATATATATTTTTACATAATATTTATATTTATTTTTTACATAATATACCCCAATTTATTTTATTTATATATTGTAACCCAATTTTCAATTTCTAGATCCGTCTGTTTTGTCATTGTGTCCCTGAAGGATTGCCCTCCCCTCTTTCATTATTATTTAAAAGTTTGTATATGTTTATTTTAGTTAAAGTCGAACTGCGCACTTTAGTTTTTGTTTTAAAATATAGATTACTTTCAATAATTTGGCAAACATGATTTTTTATTTGTTGAAATACTATTATATCACTGACACATTAATCTTTATTTAGCTATATTATAAACCATCGTCATATTCATTGTTCGAGTGTAGTTGTGAAAGCACTTTATTTATGATAAGTAGGTCGTGAATTCAAACTTTTATGGGAACATGTAGGGTGTATAAATTTTTGTTAAAATTTTTAAAATAAAACAAAACCGTCATCATATATCGTTGGTTTACACTAATATTTAATATTAAAAAGTATAAATATTACCATTACATTTTTATATTCACATCGCTGTACATGTAAAACCACTTTTTATTGCGAGATCAAAGAAAGATTAGAAGGAAAATATGCAATTATGCAAAGTTTAGATGCTAGATTTAAAATGAAAAAAAAGGGGGGAAGAATAAAATTAAATTATTGACAGACACCTCTCACTGAACGTACGAAAAATGGTCAGAATGCATGAGATGGGCAGTGATTGGATTTTTTTCTCAAAATGGAGCCCTCATTCCAAGGGGGGTCTCACTGATAATGATGCAATTTCCACCTTTTAATTCAACATCACCATTTTTTTTTCTTCAATTTTCACATTGAAACTACAAAAGAAAAAAAAAATTTAATTATATGATAGTCGTAATTGTTGCTGAATCCATATCCATTGTCTACAATATATTTATACATATATATATATATATATATTGAATTTATTTTAAAATAAAATAACAAGGTTTAAGATAAAAGTGTATAATTTTTTAGAAAAACTAACATTTTAAAGTAAAATTAAAAAAATTAAAGATAAACAGAAAATAAAGTATTTTGGGGTTAAAATGAAGTATTTTTTAAATACATGATTTTGATGTTAAAATAAAATAACTTGAGGTTAAAATATAGTATTCTCATGTTCTCACGTTAAAATAATTTTCACCTGGTTCAGTCCCTATATATAGCTTAATTAGGTGAGAATGAACTTCAGTGTGAGAATGAGAATATATCAGTTTTCCTTTATTTACTTACTTGTGTCCATATACTTGCATTGAAGTCATTTTACCATCTTATGTGCATTTTACCGTAAATCTACTTCATTACAACTTGTATAATATACATTAAAAACTCAAAAAGAATATGAATACAAAAAATTACTTTAATACATCATATTTGAGATAAGATGAAGTAAATTCACATAAAAATAAAGTTATTATTATCATCTTACTTGCATTTTACCGTTAAACTATTTCATTATATATTAAATTACAAGATTATCTAAAGTATCTAACAATACAAGATGCAGAAGAAAAATAAAGACCGAAAAAATTAACATTGACAGTTAATTTACATGAAAGCAATTCTCATCAAGTGATCATATAACTTTTTGAAAAACGATTGAGATACAATGATTCATACTATAAATTACAGTGCGCTTGTAACATATGTCACAGGTTTTTACAATTTAAGTTTAAGGAATAGGTATCCTATGAAGGAAGAATATTTAATGTGGAAAGATATATATTTTGCAAATTAAATAATAGTTGGACAGCAGATATAATATATATTAATATAGAAAAAAGGGAGATCAATCTGGGATCATGTGCACGATGAATAGAAAATGGCTGGAAGACTTTTGGGTTTCTGTATTATAACAGTTTAGAGATGCGATTCTAAAAATAAATGTAGTCGATCGATCAAATATAATAAATTAATATATATTCTTTGCTGAAGTAGAGTTGCTCAAGTGGCCACATGCAATCTGTACTCACTCCAGAAATAAATAATCAGGTTTTGTTATAGTTTTATTATTTCTAATATTCTTGCTAATTTTATATAATTCTATTCTGCAAGTGTAAACATGTAATCCCTCAAAATATGTACGTCGTATTTTTGCTACAACATTTCCATATTTCCAAAGATCGGTTCATTTTGTTGCTAAAAAAATCGGTTCATTTCATTATAATAGTATTAGAAATTGACAAATATAGTTTAAAAGTAGATCTTTTCATATATTACGTTACATGATTATATTTATCACGTTGTTTTCATATATTACGTTACATGATTATATTTATCACGTTGTTTGGATATGACAAATATAATCAAACATCATGAGTATTCAAGTGATATGATAAACAAATCAAACAATATGGTAAATATAATAAATCAATTTTCTTATTTTTTTTCAAGTGATATAATCTCTATTTATTCATTATAAATTTTAATTAAAGAACGGGGAAAGATGAATTTTGAACTCGAAACTTTTTATTTTTCAAATGTCGATAAGAGTGACAATGGATTTAAATGTTTACAAAGGTGCAAATCTATATATATATATATATATATATATATATATATATGGATACGATCCAGTGAGAACATCTCTTATCATAAGAAATAAGAATCAATTACAATCGTAGATCTTGCTGAATAAACGGTCCAGATCTCATAAAAAAAGGCGATCATTTTTTCTCAAAAAACCTGCATTATTGGGCAATTTAGTATTTTTGCTTATAATTAAAATTAGCCCTTAAATTATAACCTTCTTAATACACATACCACGTACATGTATTATAGAGTTCACAAACTATCATCATATAGAAAAGATACAATCATTATATATTATCCCTCTCATTTCACACGAATAAAGAAATATTATTAATAGGTATAATAATTTAAAGTAGTAGGTTTTATCAAAGAAAGTAAAGACCTGCATTATATAATTTATGGAATATCATTATATATCATAAGTACTATCATTATATGTTGAACTTAAAAAATATGTATAATATAAACTCAATGGATTTTTTCTTTCTTTAATTAATTAAAAATGAATGTGCAAAAACAACGTAAATTGTGGATTGTGAATAAAGTTGTAATTAAATCTGAATTAAAAACAAGTTACAATCACTTATTGAACCTCTTCTAGAAACATCACAAGTTGCAAGAGTGAGGGTTGTCAAATAACAATACAATACAATAATAGGAATACAATCCATTGTGGAACAAACAAGGAACATAACCTCCCCAATCATCATCAATCATCAATCTCAACATAGCTAGCTCTCAATCTCATACAGAGTTGATGTAAAGAGCTAGCTAAGGTCAAGGAAGGCTTTGGCCAAAGGATGCTTAGTCTGTGAGAGATGGTGAGCCTCCAAGATCTCAACAATTTCACCATTGACAACAAGGCACACCACATCAGCTATCATCTGCATTTGCTTGATGCAGTGCTATTACACTTTGGAACAAACGAATATGTACAAAAAAAATCATGAATTAAATTTGCAACTTATAACATATAATGCAAGATGCATGTCCTACACTATATAATGAATTCTCATAACGGAACTGAACCTCCATAAACTAATTATAATTGACTCATATATAATGCAACTATTACAAAACAATAATGCAAGACATAACATTATATAATGCAGATATACAAATTTAAAAGTACGTAAACTGATAATCACTCATTCACATATAACATAAATACTACAAATATATAATGCAATTCATAACGATATATAATGCATGTCTTTGCACTATATAATGAATTCTCATAACGGAATTGAACCTCCATAAACTCATTATAACGGACTCACATATAATGCAACTATTACAAAACAATAATGCAAGTCATAACATTATATAATGCAAATATATAACAAATTTGAAAGTACGTAAACTAATAATCACTCATTCACATATAACATAAGTACTACAAATATATAATGCAATTCATAGCGATATATAATGCATATCTTCAAATTCAACAAATAACACCAAACCAAAACAGCAATCTACGAAACCTGATTCAATATCTAGAAACAAATCATCAATAACATATACAATGAATCTTCGATTCTATCATCGTAATCTGATAACTAATGATCGAACATCATATTAGAAAACACTGATTTTATTACATAACAGATGGAAATTAAAAATCCTTTAAAAGGATCCATAACTCGCCGATGATAACGAACGGACACAAATGATGACAAACACAGACAATGATGAACGCAGACAATAACGAACGTAGACGATGATGAGCAGATTTTACAGTGACAATCGAAAACCAAATTATATAATCGCAGAAGAAATGAAGATCGCAAATCACAAATCGCAAAGAAAATAAAGATTGCGAGATTTAAATTTAGATTGTAAAAAGATTTGAATTCATGTAAGTACAAAATTACCCCTCAGTTTACAATAATGCAGGTTAAAACAAACAATAATGAAAAGCGGACAAAATTAAATAATTCCCGTCTGCGTTATAGTGTAGTAAAACATATATTGGGGTAATTTTGTAATATTTTTCTCTCTCCTCTAAAATCATCATAAATCTTTAAATGATCATAACTCCTTCGATTTAGATTATTTTTTCATGTATCATATATCAAATTAAAGGTAATTTAATTATCTTTCAAACGAAATCTCTATTGCATATGTTTCGATTTTAAAATAATCGTAAAAAATGAAAATTAGTGATAATATGCATAATTCTCGTAACAGTACACGAATTCTTATATAATGACTAAAGTTGCACAATATAATGCATGAAGTTATATTATATAATATAGAATATGATAGATAATATGCAATATGTTTTTTCATGCGAGATCAACAAAAAAATTAAAACTCATTATCTTTGCATACTGCAGAAAATATTATAGTTGTTGTTGGCGGCCCGAATCAGATTCGGCCCACCAGGAGTATTAGGCCAAGGCCCAACAAGGGGGTGGCAACATTGCCAATCCAATAATATCACAGAAGCCCAGTCCGATCAAGACTTACCACGTCAGGGAATGGTTCGATCAATCTTAAGAGCAGTCCGATCGGTGCCAAGGAAGGTGTGAATGACATCAAGGGCAGCTCGACCAGGGTCTAATGTAATACCCCGTGCTTTACCCGAACCTGTATTGATTTCTCGGAATTAATAAAGAGATGTTATTTCCAATTTTCGAGTATTATTATTATGAGAGTTCGATTTTATTTCAATATTGAATTAGAAATTCCATATTATTATTAAGGTTGATGAAATTAAATAAATTTGAAAGGTTATCAAGGGATGTTGATGAATTAAGTGGAATGGACTATAATGTTTAATTGAGGTGGAAGATATGAATATGCATATATACATGGTTATATATGAGGAAAATTGAGTGATTTATATACATTTGTATATATATCTATGTGTATATTATAAGGAAAAGAGAGAAATTATACAAATATATGGGAAAGGATTATATTCATTTCACACTTTATTATATAACTTAGAGAGAGAAAGAGCAAACCCACCCTCAAACCCCATTCCCGTCAGACAACTTCCGGCGAGTTTTCCGGCCAACTCCGGCCGACTTCGGACCAGCCACCACCACCATCTTGAAGTACGTCTCTCGGGCTTCATTTTGAGTATTCGTGGGCTCCAGGAGGACGAGTAACAAGGGAGATATTGAAGAGAGAAGTTGAGGTAAAAAAAATCAACATTTATATTCGTGGGTTTTTGTTAGAATCTCGATTTTCCGGTCATTAATCCGTGTTTCATCGATTGCATTGTGTTCCCCATCGTGTAGAGAGCGTTCGGACGTCAAGAAAGTCGAGTTTTGTCGCCAGAAATCGTCACCACCGCCGTGAGAGGAGGAGCTCCGGTGAGCTACTTTCTGTTGGGAAATTTGGCTAAGTTTCCTTTCCCCAGTAGCTACTTGTTTAGATTCTAGTTTTGGTGTTTTGGTGGATCAAATCCTAAGTCCTACCAGCGTCAGTTGTCTCTAGATAGCTCTAGTTCTCAAATGTAAAGTCCTGTTTAGGTCTTTTGAGTTGTAAGTCGCAGCTGATCAAGACTCATGCTGGCACTGTTCACCAGCATGAGAAGTGCTTACCACTGGTTACTGTTCACCAGTTGGAAAAGTCTCATCCGAAGGCGGCTGACAAAGACTCGTGCTGACACTGTTCATCAGCATGAGAAAGAGCTAATGACTGGCTACTGTTCACCAGTTGGGAAGGATTTCACCAGCAGGCGGCTGACAAACCTTACCAGCAGAATAGGTGTTCTCACTGACACTGTTCACCAGCGGTGAAGCCACCAGTCATGGGAGATTCCAAGAAAAGGTTAACATCAGACATATTGGTAGACTTAGATTGTGCCAGCGCAAAGTCACCAGCAGAGACTGCCAGCACAAGATCACCAGAATGATCTACCAGTCGGATGTTACCAGCAGAATTCCAGATTCTCTCTCCCAGAGTCTTAGAGACAAAAAGAAGATTCGTCGAGGAATTAACTGACAAAGTATGACTTTAAGGGAGGATACCTTAAAGTCTATCAGTTCAAGACACCAGTTCCGATTCCTCGTACTGACGAATAGTGCCGTTCTGACATAAAGAGATCAATGTCAGATAAAGTGGACAAAAGCATGGCGCTTTCCGGAAATTCCTACCTGCCGCCGTCTGAAGGACATGCGAGGACAGAGACCTTTTCCGGATGTGTCCAAACGGCTAGAAGATTTGAATCGGATCTCTCGGCTATAAATACCTGGGATCCATCAACATTCAATACTCTTCTCTCTCGCTCAACTACCGAAAGTCAGAAACTTTATTGCAAGCAAGCAGAACACTTTCGAGGCCTTTCTAAAGGCTATCCGTGTGTTGATTTATCAAACACGAGACTTCAAGCTTCCAGCTTGTAAGTTACAGATCTCTTTGGTGTTCTTTCTCCTCCGAGGAAGTTCACAGCAGCTCTTGTGCCAGCCAGCACTTGAGTTATTACGGGCTTTTGCCGTATTGAGAAGATACGTTCTTGGGAGAACTAAACACCCAGTGAAGCTGTGGAGGTTGAAGTGAAGTGCTCGCACTCCACCAGCTGATCAGAGTTGAAGAAGGACAAGGCCGGGAGCGGTTGATCTAGTGAACTGGTGGACGAGGCATTCACCAGCTAGAGATAGATCGTAGGACGCTTGTACCCGATTACTCTTAGTGAATTTCCAGTGCTACGACTGGAGAGTGGACGTAGATCAGTTGATCGAACCACTATAAATCCTTTGTCTTTTATCAGCTTTCTGCATTTCATACTGATTTAAAACCCAGCACCCAAGTGCTGGTGTATATCTGAAAACTGATATAACTGTGCAAACAAGGCTAAAAATATTCTAAGTCTTGAGCTACCAGCTGACGAGCCAGTCGCCAGTCAGCTGAGTACGCAGAGTGCAAGTTGACTTACCAGCTGACAAGGTCCCAGTCAGCTGAGTAACCAGCAGAGTGCAAGAAACGATTAACCATATTTTCCGCTGCCAAGTTATACCCTGATAATCCGGGACCAACAAGTGGTATCAGAGCGAGGTTCTTATAGACCGATTGTTTCTGAGTCGCTTAGGACCGAGATCCACGTTTCCTTGCACTCCTTTGTTTGTCTGTTGATTAGCTCAGGTACACGAAGATGAATACTCCAAAGCTACTCGACTACAAGAATGTGAAGCATGATATATGGCGAAAGAGGTCGCTCATTTCTCTGAAGAGCATCCATCCAGAAATGAAAGATGTGCTGGAGAAAGGGCCAATCGAGATCACCATGATACAGCACCAGCTAGGAGATCGTCCAGCTGCTGTGATCCCAAAGCCTCAAGGCGAATGGAATGCTGAGGACAGGAAGCGGAATCAGTTGGATTCCATTGCTCACGAGTTGATCCTGGCTTCTCTTCCAGAGTCGCTGATGGAGGAAGCCCTCCAGTTTGACAATGCCAAGGGAGTATGGGATTACCTTGATAGTCTATGTCAAGAAACTGATCAAATGAAACACAACAAATTGCAGGTTGCAGTAGACAAGTACGAGTCCTTCCAGATGCTGCCTGGAGAAACCATCAAGGAGATGGAGGCGAGATTCAACGCCATTGTCAGCGAGCTAAAGTCACTGGACAGGACGTACTCAAATGAAGATCTTAATGCCAAGATCCTGTCCAAGATGCCCAAGGAGGACTGGTTCGTGAAGACCACAGCTCTGAAGGAGAAGGACTTGTCCAAGATGACTCCCAAGGAGTTATTTGCTCAGTTGCAGGCACACGAGTGGGATATCTAGATGGTAAACAAGAATGAGGCCATCCGGAACATGGGATCCCCTAGCATCAAAGCTCAAGACGAAGCTTACTTCGTCAAGAAGGACTTCAAATGGAAGCACAAGAAGCCCTTCCATGCTGACAGACCTGCTGCCCAGCACAACCAGCAGAAAGAGATCCCAGCCACATCGGGATCTAACTCAAAAGACAGCGAGGGCTCTATCGCTGACCTTGAGCAGCAGATGAAACGACTGGCTGTCCTTCTGGAGAAAGCCAAGTCAAAGCAGGGAGTATCTCTGAGCTCAACTGACGGAATATTCGTCAAGAGAGCTCCCCGTGCTTGCTACCAGTGCCAATCCCCTGATCATTTAAAGTTTGAATGTCCACAGGTGGACAAAAATGAGCGGGTAAGGCTAAAGAAGCTCTTTGAAGAGCGCGCCTCCAAGGCCGTTGCCAAGGCTATGCTGACCAGGACTGAAGTGCCTGACATACCCGACCATGATGATAGGGAGTATGCGTCAGACGAGGAGTCAGAAGAGGAAGCTCTACTGGCACTCATGGCAGCCTTTGGCGAGGAATCAGCTGAAGGAAGTGCTGATAGTGAAGAGGCACTTGCAGCTGATGATCAGGTACAATCTTCAGCTTCCCCAATGCATATCATGCCTTCTATCAGTTTAGAAAATTCTGAGTCGCGTTGCTCCGACTCAGAAGCTGTCACTATAGACATTCTTCAAAAAGAATTTTTAAAATTTTATGAAATAAAGAATGTCTTGGCTGGCGAAAATACTTCGCTGAAAGATCAAGTTTCTATTTTGACCAAGGAGATTGAAAAATCGAGGTCAGTCAGTGAAGAGCTAGCCATTTTGAAAAAGACTCACTTTGAGTTGCTCCAAAATTTTCAAATTACAAAAACTGAGCGAGATAATTTTCACAATCTTGTTCTGGAGCAAGAAAATAGAATAAATTTTCTAAATAAAGGCTCAAAAGACTTGGAAGCAGCTCTAAGTCATTGGAGAAAGCCTTCTGATAAGTCTGGGTTGGGATTTACAAAGGATTTGAGCACAAACCAACCCGAACTCACAGCTCAAAAGGGTAAGGGAAAACTGGCAAATGCATCAGCACCAGCTGGTAATGCCAGTCAGTCCCGTGTGGCTGATCAGCATAGGAACCATAAGTCCAGATACATAGGTGAGTCATCAAGACAAAATCCTCAACTGGCAAGATCCTCTGCTGACAGGACGCCAGCACACCCAAGGACGCAGACTAAGCCGAAATATTCTAAGGCAAGGAAGTCAGCGTCAGCTGCCAGTGGAATCCGACAGCCAGCACCAGCTGTCCAGAGATTCCACGCCCAACCTTACAAGTATGCCAGTTGCCAGCATGCTTACAAGGGATCCAAATCTCAGCGGAATACTGAGAGAAGGATATTTCCCGATAGGAGGAACACCTATCGGAGGCCTGAGCCCAATCAAAACCTTTTCTCAAGGGCTGGGAAGGCTAATCATCGTGGTCCACAATTCCAGAGACCACCAAGGCAACACAAGCGGTCGGAAAGAAATCTCCGACACCCTCGGAGGAAGAATACTTCCAGAGGAACCGCACACACAGCCACACCTTCCAAAAACAAATCCATGCATTATTTTAAAAGGAAGGGAAAGGCCACAAGTGATGTCAGCAAGGGTAACACCGAGCTGAAGATTACTCAAGTCTGGATTCCAAAAGGAATGATCCAGAGATCTAACCCTGCAGGACCCGCTGATGATCGGGGACCTAAATAATTTCATTTTCTTGCAGGAACAGGATCATGCAACACAGCTTCAGAGATCGAGCGAGTGGATCATAGATAGTGGTTGCTCGGCTCACATGACTGGTGAGGAGTTCTTATTTTCTGAGCTCACCAAGGTCAGAGGACCCCCAGTTGTTTTTGGTGATAACTCCAAGGGCAGAGTTATTAGCAAGGGCTGCATCGAGAAGGATGATGTCAGAATTGTGAATGTATCCCTTGTCACCAATCTGAAGCACAACCTCCTGAGCATCAGTCAGCTGTGCGACAATGGTTATACCATTGTGTTTGACAAATCAGGGTGCCAGATCAAGAATGAAGAGTCTGGCGAGACCAAGCTGAAAGGTGTCAGGAAAGGAGGTCTCTATGTTGTTGACTGGCAAAGCGGGAAGACTGATACATGCTTTGTAGCCACCAGTTCCATGGAAACTAACTGGCTGTGGCACAAAAGGTTAAGTCATCTAAATTTCAAAACTATTAATTATCTAACCAAGCATGATCTTGTAGATGGTCTTCCCAAGGGCGGGTTCAAGAAGGAAGGAATTTGCAAAGCTTGCCAGCAAGACAAACAAACTAGGAAGTCCTTCAAGAACCAGTCGCCAGTCTGCCCCAGTACCAGTCAGGTACTCGAGTTGTTACACATGGACCTGTTTGGACCAGTAACACCGCAAACCATTGGAGGAAGACGATATTCGCTGGTGGTAGTCGATGACTACTCGCGTTATACATGGGTAAAGCTTCTCAGAACCAAGGATGAGGTGAAGATCATTCTTCCAGAGTTGATCATCCAAGCTCAGAAACAGAGAGAAGCTGTGGTAAAGCGAATTCGATCAGACAATGGGACTGAATTCTGCAACAGTCTGCTGATGGATTTTTGCGCGGAGGCCGGGATCAAACATGAGAGATCTACTCCAAGGCAACCGCAGCAGAATGGACTGGCAGAACGTAGGAACAGGACGCTGAAAGAAGCGGTCCGGTCCATGCTGGCTGAGTCCGGCTTGGGACAGAGTTTCTGGGGAGAAGCGTTGGTGACTGCCTGCTATACTCAGAATAGAAGCGGGATCAACGACAGACTCCAGAAAACTCCCTACGAAGTGTACTTTGGTCGTAAGCCTTCTATAGCTCATCTTCGTGCATTCGGTTCACCATGTTATATCCATAATAATGGGAAGTCGAAGTTAAATGCTTTCTCGCCTAAGGCTGATGAGGGTGTGTTTGTCGGATATGGACATCCCTCTCACAAGGGCTATAGAGTATTTAACAAGACTACCCAGCTTGTGGAAATAACATGCAATGTTGTTTTTGATGAAGCTACTTTAGTGCGCAGGACCTTACGCCAACTGGCTGAAGATGTTCCTGAGGTCGAGGATGTCAGCGACCAGTTGGGCAGGAATTCTTCCGATGCTCAACCAACTGGTTCGACTAGACCTATGAATGGATCATCTTCACAACCAGTTCCCTCAGGTGCCCATCAGCAACCTGAGAGGGTCGGTGATGCAAATGACCTTGCTGAGACCTTACACTCAATCTCCCTGAGTGGATCTAGCAAAAATCAAGGGGGAATTCTGACTGGATTCTTTGAGCCAGAAGACAACGATGAACCAGCTGGAATGGAGGTACCAGCAGATACTGACATCGTTGGTGAAGGTTCGGGAAGTCAGTCAGACAGAGTAGCTGATGAAGAAGTTCCAACTGGTGATCAACAACCAGTTGTAGTTCCAGTTCCGACTGGTGATGTTCAACCGCCAGTTATTCTTCCAGCTCCGACTGGTGGAAATGTGGAAGCACCAGTCGTCAGGACAGAAGAATCTATTTCACAGCCGGCACCAGCAGTCGCTGGTCCTCCCAAATGGCTGAGGGATCACCCATCCGATGCTATTCTCGGTGATCCAGAAGGTTCTGTCCAGACTCGCCACGGCAGTGCGCTTCTAAGTTGTTTTATTTCTCAAATGGAACCTACTTCCATAGGAGTTGCGCTAGAATCTGCTGATTGGATTAATGCCATGCAAGAAGAGCTTGCTGAATTCACTCGCAATAATGTTTGGGACTTGGTGGAGAGACCATCACATCAGTCAGTGATTGGCACCAAGTGGGTCTTCAAGAACAAGCGAGATGAGAATGGCACCGTGGTCAGAAACAAAGCTCGTTTAGTCGCCAAAGGTTACAGGCAGTGTGAAGGCATCGACTTTGATGAGACCTTCGCACCAGTTGCAAGAATGGAGGCGATACGGCTGTTCCTTGCGTATGCAGCGTATCACGGCTTCACGGTATTTCAGATGGACGTGAAGAGCGCCTTCTTGAATGGCGAGCTAAAAGAGGAGGTTTATGTCGAACAACCTCCAGGCTTTGAGATAGGCACCAAAGTGTACAAGCTGAGAAAGGCCCTGTATGGATTGAAACAGGCGCCCAGGGCTTGGTACGAAACGCTGTCACAATTCCTCACCAGCAATGGATTTCGGAAAGGGAAGATTGATAGGACTCTCTTTCTTCTCAAGGATGGTGGTGACATGCTAATGGTGCAGATCTATGTAGATGACATCATATTCGGTTCAAGGAATATAACTCTCTGCGAGAAGTTTTCTCAACTGATGCAGACATCATTTCAGATGAGTATGATGGGCAAATTGACATACTTCCTAGGACTCCAGGTCCAGCAGTCAGCTGATGGAATTTTTATCAGCCAGCGGAAGTATACGAAGGAGTTAATTCAGAAGTATTGCCCAGAGAAAACTAAGTCCCTCAGAATACCTATGAGCACCAGTTGTCAAATATTTCTTGATGAGCAAGGTGAATCAGTTGATCCTACCATCTACCGAGGAATCATTGGATCACTTCTCTATCTCACAGCCAGCAGACCCGACATTTCGTACTCAGTCGGAGTGTGTGCCAGATTTCAAGCCAATCCGAAAAGGTCACACATGGAAGCTGCAAAGAGGATAGTGAAATATCTGAAGGGGACTGAATCTCTTGGAATATGGTATCCCAGAAATGATGAGCTTACACTCATTGGATATTCAGATTCAGATTTTGCTGGATGCCGTATTGACCGAAAGAGTACCAGTGGTACGTGTCAGTTTCTAGGACACAAGCTAATCAGTTGGTTTAGCAAGAAGCAGCACTCAGTTGCTACTTCTACCACTGAGGCTGAGTATGTTGCCGCTGCCAGTTGCTGTGCTCAAATTATTTGGATCAAGCAACAACTGGAGGATTATGAAGTGGACACTGGCTGTGTTCCAATCTATTGCGACAACAACAGCGCTATGTGCATCACGAAGAATCCGGTTCATCATTCCAGAACCAAGCACATAGACATTCGACATCACTTCATACGTGATCATGTCGAGAAGAAGGATGTCAGCGTGGACTACATCAGAACTGAAGATCAACTGGCTGACATCTTCACTAAACCTCTGCCAGAAGCAAGATTCAAGGAGCTGTGCATCAAACTCGGTCTTCTGGAGATTGATGCGTGCTCTAATGTTGAGGAAGAATGAGTCCCAGCTCTCATTCTGTTCTTGGTCTTCAGGAGGATGCTGATTACGACTAAGTCCAAGCTCTTAGTCGTTCTGTCTTCCTTAAGTGATGTTTTTCAACTAACAAGTGGTACCTACTGGCGGAACTCTACATGTCCAAGGAAATGAGTCCCAGCTCTCATTTCATTTTGCCAGCACAAACCATCAGTTGAAATAGAATTGGGTCCCAGCTCCCAATTCCAAGTGATGATGAGGAGTGGATTTCTTGGAGAGAAGATTATGCGGAGTGAATTGAGTCCAAGCTCTCAATTCTTTCAATCTTTCAAGTTGTCAGCAGACAACTGGCGAATTTCCTACGACTGATGAAATTGAGTCCCAGCTCTCAATTTATCCAAGTACTCGGGAGCCAGTCGTAAGTACCAGTTGTCAACTGGTAAGGAGGCCATGCTGACAGGGGGAAGTGTTCAACTGGCATATGCTACTGATGACCAGTTAATGCCAGCTGTCGCAGAAAAGGCGGGATTGTTCAAATCCGACTAGCGTGTACATCTCTCAGAATTTAATGCCACATTTAATGTGCACAGTGTCTGCGCAGTCCGACGCTTGGTTGCCACCAATCGCTGCGTGCCATGTCAGCTCCACGGCGTAGCCCACGTCAGCACGACCGCGCACGTCGCACAGGGAACCGGGCCTGCTGATGACCGTCGATCCTCGCGTGCTGAGTGTTGATCCTGGACGTCTGATCCTGCATGGCCCGAGTATAAATACCCGATCATTTCCTTCGGGTTAACCTTTATGTTTCCCTACTTTCAGAACCCCCTAATCTTGAAATTTTCTGAACTTTGAATCTTTCTGAAGTCATGGCATCATCTTCTCAACCTCCAGCTGATAACCCTCCATCTACATCATCCTCGTCTGGTTCACCAGACTTACCAGTTGCTGAAGCTCATATGCCTACGTATACTGGCATAGTGAAGATCGAAGATATCGATTACACCTATCCGTTCGCCCGATTGGTTCAGTTGAACAGGCCGGCGACCAGGCGCCAACTCTCAAACGCGCAGATTAGGGCTGCTCAGGTCCAGAAAGAGAAGATTCTGAACGCGAAACTGGCCGAGAAAAATTTTGGGGAGGAGCTGATGGAGATGATTGATCAAGAACAGCTCCGACAGTACCTCACGGCGACGCCCACAACTTTCCATCCCCACATGGTAGCCGAGTTCTACGCTCGGGCCGTGATTGCTGACGACAGGAAGTCTTTCACAACTTCCGTTTTTGGCCACCTGATCACCGTCACCGCCGAATACCTCGCCGCTCTGTTCGGGCTGAGGAATGAAGGAGAGGAAGTGGCCACGTATCATCAAGATGATACGGTGGAATTCTGGAGGAGGTGGGCGCAATGGAAGAAGCCAGAAGTCACCGTCTTCCGGACTGGAATGCGGAAGTCCGAAATGGAAGAATATTGGCAGATGGTGTGCGACATTGTGGTGCGCATGCTGCAATGTGAGGTCGGATCGTAAACCGATCTGAGCCTGCGCAAGTTTTCCGTGATGTGTGCGCTTGTCGACGGGGTTGAGGGCAACTGGGCTGAATTCTTCTTCGGCCGGTTGCTGGAAAATGTAGACAGAAACATCTCTGTTCCGACTGAAGGCAGGTTTGCTCACGCCGTATCCTTCGGGCTGAGGATCAGCCACATCCTGGAGATGGAATTGGGTGATGGCGTGGATCAGGGGGAACAGCTGGTTGGTTCC
>JAPKLW010000976.1:180733-224271 GCA_026898455.1 Plectranthus barbatus | reverse complement strand
ATATATATATATATGTGATTATATGTTACCCACCTCCCCTATGTTATATGAGGCCAAATCTCATCCCTGAATTTTTTTGATCTTGTGGTCCTGATTTTTTCCCAGATTATGTTATTTTATTTTTCTTTCCTTATTTTTTGATTATTAAGGGTCATTTCGTCTTTTGGTAATTAGTATATTTAAGGAATATAAATCATATCTTTAATGAATCTCATTAAAATAATTGTGATTTAATTTGCATTACTGATTTTTTATTTCACGATGGTAACCTTTTTTCCTTCCCCTGCGTCTTCTCATTCATGTCACATTATTCATAGTTGTTTACCGACATTGGACGATTGTTTGTCGATGAACGTAGTGGCTGCGTAGGAGAAGAGCCCGCAGGCGGCGCACACAGTCTCCTCTCGTCGCGTATCTACAACCGCCGCCGTGATCGTGATGGTTAGGTGTAGCACAGTCGTCCATAGTTGGGAGGAAGGGCGACGTGCAAGTTGTTGCGATTTTGGACAGTTGGGAGAAATTAAAATTTGCCAAGAGAGAGATAGTAAATCGTACTGATTTTTTACCATGTATATGTTACATTATTTATATGATAGTTACTACATTATTTATTCTATATTAATTACATTATCTCTATAGCTTATTTTTTTAATTTGGTGCTTTTTTGTAGTTTTTTTTGTTGGTATGATTTTTTCTTTTTAATATTCATAAACTAGTAGATTTTCGAATATGTCCTATGAGTTTTTTTTAGTGTAATGGATCGGAGTAATTTATATTTTTTCCGACAGTTGCAATAAGAGATAAAACATTTTTTACCATCTGTATCATTTACAACAATTTTTCATCTAAGTTCTTATTTTCTATCTCTCATATGAAGGACCACTATGAAAAATTGATTGTGTGCGATGATTCATACCCTGGTGAATGACGATCCTTTGACGTGGTTGTTGTGGATGTACGATCGATGAAGGAAGGAGATGAACAATTTGATACATTAAATCTGATTGAATTCAGTCAACAACAAATTTTTTCTAATATAGAAAGTTACGTGCATGCAGCTACTATCCATGAAGTTTTCACACTGCAATTTTTTTACCATGTAGATGTTACATTATTTATTGATAGTTGATGCATTATTTATTATTTATATATTACAGTATCTATGTTTTGCTTTCCTGCAACCCCTGTGTTTCCACCATCTTCACTTTATTTATTTTTTTTTGATTTTGGGTTAAATGAAGAACAATAAAGTATATGTGCAGTGAAAAATGTGTTGAAGGGTAGTACCATAGGATTCATTTTTTTCCCTTTTTCATTTTTAATATATAAACTGATAGATAGTCCATATTTTACAGGCACTTTCTTGTGGTGATCACTGAATTAGTAAGAAAGAATTAAATCAAGTAGATGTTACATTATTCATATGATAATTGATGCATTATTTATTATTTATCTACTACATTATCTTTTATAGCGTGTTTTTATTTTATTGGTATAATATTAAAATGAGCAAAATCATGAAATAGCCATTTTGGCTATAACACATATCGATTTTAGCCATTTTTATGTATATGTGTCGAATATAGCCAAAAGTACAATGTGTCATAACTTTTCAGGTTTTTGGAATTTGAGATGTGACAAAAGAATTTAAAAAAATGAGAAATACATATATATGTCGAGGGACCGAGTGCGATCATGTCAATTTACTGAAAATAATTTATCAAATAATTTCGAGAATTGTTTTAAAAATTTAAAACTGGCGAGTGCGACCGATAGAGACTCCGGTAGCGACCACGAGTGCGACTCGCTGACAGCGAGTCAAACCGAGTTAGTGGCCCACACGGTTGCTACCACGAGTGCGACCGATTGCTACCGATAGCAACTCGGTCAAAATAAATTTAAATATTAAATTTATTCAAAACCCTAAAATTGGTCCCCCCTCCTCATATTCGTAAAAAATTTTCCCCTTCCCCCTCGTTCTCTATCGCTGTCGACAGCGACACATTCAGCACCGCCTCTGCCTCCGCCGCCGCCGCCACCGCCTCCGCCGTTGAGATTACCGTCGCCGCAGTTGGAAGCCATGGCCGCTGGTTATGAGGTTAATTCCTAACTTATGCCCTAAAATTGATTGGTGTGTATATATATTTCATGAATTAAGCATATTTTAGCAAAATTTGTAGTGAAATTCGTGTGTTAATAATTTGTTTAAAGTGTGTTTATTTTTGGATTTATATTGTTGATAAATGTTGAATTATTTAAGGTTAATTGTTGAATAATTGTTTGGTTAATTTCGTGTGTATGATTTTTTTTATGGATATTTGTGTCTATTATTAGGGTAATTAGTGAATTATTTAATCTATGAATTTTAATTTATTTTTTGTTTATTAGGGTAATTGTTGAATTATTATATTTGTGGTTTAGTAGGTAGATGTAACCGTGCTTTTCACACTTGAAATGTATTTTTTATTTATTGGTTTATTTTAATTATATGTGTAGATTTAATTGTTTATTTGAAGAAATTGTTTTGTTTTTTGATTTAATGGTTATTTGGAATTTTTTGTAGTTTTTAGGATTAATTTATAATTATTTAATTGTGATGGTATTATATGTGCAGATTGAATGGATTAGACGTGAGTTACATGGTGCATCTAGTAAAATAAACTTATGCACTAAAGTTTCGGTATTAGATCGCATAGATGTAACATTACGGTCTGTAGGAGGGGAGCAGTTGGTAGAACAGTTTAAGAATGGACCTTTTGGGAACTTATTAAATTGGAAAAAGCAGGGTCCAAGTGCATCTCAAGCACTTTTAGAATTATTAAGTTACCAAATTAGATCTCCCAACCCATCTGAATTATGGTTTTTAATTGGTGGTCAGCCTATTAGATTTTCAGTGACGGAGTTTGCCCTAGTGACTGGTTTTATGTTTGGATCTAGTAGTTTTGATGTTGCTGGACATTATGACCCATCTAGTACTACAGTGTATGTACAGTTTTGTGGTTCTAGGTCTATCACTGCGAGGGATTTGTTAGGCCTATTCAAGGATACGAGAGTAGATAAAAATAGACATGACTTGTACTTGAAGGTGGCTAATCTACTAGCATTATGGTACTTCGTACTTGGGTATGCGGAGATGCGCAAGATTGAGCCCTGGATGTATGAATTAATTGATAGGTGGTTTATTTGGTGTGGATTTCCATGGGGTGCATACGCGTATCAGTCTTTACTTCATTATATCGCGTATGTTCCCACCACAGTTGCTGAACTTGGTCAAAGCTTTCATCTCGGTGGACCGATCTGGGCTTTGTAGGTAAATTATTATAACTTTTATTGCTTCATTGTTGCGAGATAATTTTAATTAACTAGGACATTTAATTGTGTAGGTGTGGTCTTACGAGGCCATTCCGAAGCTGGCAGCTGAATGTTGTACAGTCAATACGCCGATTGTCTTTCCAAGATTTTTGAATTGGAAGTTTAGCAGGCCAGAGGTTAAGAATTGGAGTACTTTTTTTGCTGATCCGAATGTAAGTAATTTCGATAAATATTTTTAGATTTTTAAATATATTTACTTACAATTGCGTTTCTTATTGCAGCTGTCATCCTTGCCTTTTTTATATCCTACTGCTGACGAGTCGCGCACTGCATATTATTTGTCTAGTCAGCAAGAGAATCCCATTGGCGTTGCATTTCACATGCCTGAGAATCCAGTACGCCCAACCAGAAGACGAGATGACGGTCTCCCTGTTCTGTTTCGTCGAGCACCCCATGCAGGAGGAAGTGGAGATGGTGATGAGGGGCGACATGGTGATGAGGGGCCACATGACGATGATGATGATCAGGGGCATAATGTGGGTGGAGGGCCTCGTGAGAGTGGACATGAGGAGCCACAGGACTCCAGAGGATCTCGTAGGCGCAGTCGTTCGACCCGACATGCTTCTTCATCGAGTGGGTCCTCTGGTGATTATAGGAGATTTCGTGGATCACGGAGATTGATTGCGCTGATCCGAGATACAGTATCTGCAGCTGTTACTGCTGCAGTGAATGCCGCAGTGCCCGCTGCGGTTGAGCGTGCATTCCGTACCTATGGTTGTAGACGTGATGATGTTGGCGAGTCTAGCCAGAGTAGGAGCCGGAGACGTGAGATGGAGAGGGTGCCGGATCAGGTCCCGGAGAAGGACCAGGATCAGGATCAGGATCAGCCGCCAGTGCGTGAGCACCGCAGGCATAGTTCAGTAGAGACTGGTCGGCGTAGCAGGTCCAGTTCGGCTGGTCATGAGCGTCGCAGACATAGTTCGGCACAGCCACTTGATATACCCTCTCCGAGCGCTTTTGGGATACCCGGGACTTCAGCCACCCCGAGCCATGTTGATATACCCGGCAGTTCAACCACTCCAGGACATTTTGATGTATCAGAGTTTGTATCCAGCCCCGCCAGCACTTATAATAGAGAGCTAGCATTGCTCGTCAGGGACGATGATGTTCTTGCGGTATGTTCTTATAAGTTATTTATTTATTAGTAATTGATGACATTAACTTTATAAAATGTTGTGTAGGTTGGAGATGGTCGTCCGTGGAGAATCACCACAGCTGATTATTGCAGATATCATGATTGGTTACAATCTGGACATGAATCTCGGCAGTTTAACCCCGATGGTCACGGATACCGGTTGCCAAAAGTGTGGTTCACCCATATTGAAGACATGAATGGACGACTGGATGATACCGTGATTGAGTGGTATACACAGATAAGGCAAAAGACTGCACCACCAAGAATACGTATTGTCAGACCTCAATTCTATGTAAGTCAATTTGATTCTTTTTTTTATTTGTCTTCTTTTAGGGTATTTTGGGTACTAATTGTACTTTGTTGTGTTTGTTTTTTAAGTACTTAATGAAAACTGTCAAGAGAGACGAATTTCCTGCAAGCGTCCAGCAATTTATTCGAGGGAACGACGCATCGACATTGAAGAATTGGTTTGGAGCAGATACGGTAAGTATTATCTTCATTTATATTTTATTTATGATTAATGAAAATGTAGTACTTATTGTGATAATATTTATGATTATTTTCATTTTGCAGATTATTGTACCGTGCAAGGTTGGCACGAAATGGTACACTGTTGTCATTCATATTACCAGTTGGACAGTTGAAGTGTACGATGCATACGCGCATCAGGCAGAATTGCATCAATCGCAGAAGCTGCTGGGTGAGATAAGAAAAATGACTGATCATTTTCACTGGTATCTTAAGAGACTTGGCTATTGGGACCAGAACACATTGAGATTACGTGAGCCCACTGCAGGGAAGATGGCCGTGACACATGTTTATAAATTCGAGAGCATGTTCGTCGCCTTCATGATTTGTTTGCTTGCGTGCACATCGATGAGGTAGCATTTGGGGTACCAAGCATTGCTTGGATGCAAGATGTTACGAATTACCCTAGATATAGGAAATTTCTAGCTATTATGTTTTTCCTAAACACTGTTTGATTTTGATTGTTTTTGGACATGTTTCTATTTTTATTTGTACTTCTTTATATTATATTTAGGACTTGGGTTTATTCGTCGACAAACACTTTATTTTATTCATTACAACAAACGAGATGATGTTATTCATTACAAACAAAGTCGAAATCCACTAATTGTTCGTAGTTCGATCTGGACATGTGCACTTAGTGTGTGTTTCAGATCTGCATATACTGCATTTTTTCTGAGCGCGTTGCCTACTACTTGAAGATTGACCAATATCGGCACTCGATGGCCGTCTACGAGATCTAGGTCGTCCAGCTTGACGAGATATAATTGGAGGCAGGACACACAACGAACTTGCTTCGGCAGAAACATCCCATTCGTCTTGCGGTGGCAGTGACTGCACGACTCCACCGTATATTTCTCGCCAAGTTGATGTCTTATAGTAATGACTTACATAGTCGTATGGGTTCAACCCAACATGACTGTCACAATTATGATTAAGTTAATAACATATTATAAAATGAAAATTAACTTAAATACGTTTACCTAATTGCCGCAACGGCATGCGAGCACGGGATGAGGTCCAGTTGCAACTCACGACAATCGCATGTGGATAACTCCAGATCAACCCTCCAAGTTCTTTCTCCTTCATTCACCTTCATTTTCATTGCTGATATGGGTACCACTGAATATGTATGCGAGAGTTCTACTAACGGTGTTAATTTTGCAATAGCCTCCTCCGTCAAGATATCCTCGCGCGCAGATGCCTTAGCTCTTTTTTCATCAAACCCTTTTCAAGAATACCTCTGTAGGTGTCAATAATAGAGCAGATTGGCAACCGTCGGGCATCCAGTAAGCGAGCATTGAAAACCTCAGCTGCATTTGATGTCAAGAAACTATATCGACGTACATGACATTGCGACCTAGCCCATCGATCTGGTCCTACCTCCAATAGTTTCTGAAAGGCTGCTGGTTTCTTCTGATTGATTCTATCCATCGCTTGTTGATATGTTGCCGATCGGTAAGCGTAAGCAGCACGTTGGTACAGCGCAGCAATGTCCTTACCGTACCCTGTCATTTTATTTAGAAGATGGTAAAAACATAAGCCGTGTGGCACACCAGGATACACTTCACTGATCGCATTGGAGATGCTAATGTGTTGGTCGGATACAATCAACATTTGATCTGTGCATCCAAAAGAAATCCGTAATCGAGACATGAACCACTTCCAACACTCATCATTCTCGATGCTGCCGACACCAATAGCAAGTGGAAATACATGTTCGTTACCATCTTTTGTGACAGCAACAAATAAGACGCCATTGTTTCTACCCTTCAAATGAGTGGCGTCAACAACGATAACCGGTCTTAATAACCCGTTCTGAAACGCCGTCCGTGAAACACCTAGAGCAACAAAACAATGACAAAATCTTCCATCGGAATCAATCTCCAAATCTGTTAAAGTACCTGGATTGTATTGTCTTAACACCTCCAGATATTTGGGCAGCATAGAAAAAGAATCTTCTATACCACCATAGATCATCGAAATTGCTGCATTTCGAGCTTTTAGTGCAACGCCATAGCTAGTACGGATCCCAAATGATGCCTGCAACTCCGTCATAATTTCACGGGGTTTTATAATTGATCCTTGCCGATGCATCTTTCGTGCAAAATACGCGACAACAGCTTTGGAACGGACATTCCGGGATCCTATGCCTGCAAGATTGTTAACGCAATCATGATTACGATGGAACTTGCGTATGATCCAGCAACTACCTCTGCATGATGCCCGTATGAAGAACGAACAAGAGGCACTTCGTTTGCAAGTGTACTCAACGCGAGTACTAGATGAGCGCACCACTTTAAATTCAACACGTTGCTCCATATGCAATAGAGATACGGCAATTAGAAGATCGTCCTTTGTTTAGAAGATAGAGCCCAATGAAAGTTCCCGATCTAGTATGGCTGCAACATCTCGTACCACTGGTGACTGTGATGAATCCAACGATATAATTGGAACTAGCCAATTATTTAGATCGCCTTCAACGTGACATGAATCCGGGAGAGGATGGGTTGGCATAAGATTGGATATAAACGCACTCATTCCACCAACTGATCGGATCCATGCAGAAAACTCAGCCACTGTAAAATTCTTTAATGCATCAGAATTGATGAAATCTTCATCATCACTAGACTCCTCCTCGGATTCCTCGTCCTCCTCTTCATCATTAGAGTCAACGATATGACCCTCACTTGTTAAGTGGTGACCTGTATTTTCATTCTCCTCCTCCTCCTCGTATGGATGCTCATATTCTTCATGGGGAGGCTCATCATTTAAATTGGGTATTTGGGAGCTCCGACTACCACCTTCTGAAGACGTACCAAAAATCAATGAGTCCCCAAATCTTTGTAGATCTTCCAGACCTGGACTAAAATGCTGGTAAATTGGTGGACTGCTTGATGATAAGAACGGCCTGTATGGGGATGGCTCCCGATGTGAAGTCCCAACACCGGTACTCGCCGTATAATTCATAACAATATAAACATGCGGCTCCGAATAAAGAGCAATCAATCGTTGAAGCTCTAGATCCGTCACCAACAACGATTTTATAAATCTGCCACTTCGGGATTGGGCAGTGTAATAAATATTATACTCACCGAGTATGACTTCCGCATCAAAAATAAGTTGAATGTTGCTTCTTAATGCGGCTATGGAAATGTTGGCGACTGGTATATAAACCAGTCGTTCTTGTCTGCCAATGTAGTTGCACGAGTCATCCCATTGCCCATTGTAGTGAAGAATTACGCTGCACCAATTCTCCATTTTGAGAAACAAAATAATTTATTTTGATGAAGATAGACGGAGATTGAAAGTGAAAGTGAAACAAAAGCTGTAGTGCGAAGAAATGTTTATGCCACCACAAACTTCACTTCAATTATATAAGTTATAAAGAGTGTCGGCAAATAGTTTTAGGAAATATAATTGATCAAATAAAAAAAATTGAATTGATTTAAATTTTCAACAATATCATGTACGATTCATTACTCTTCACATAATATTTCCAACAACCTATATCATAGGTATGCAGTGTGCATGGACTCATCATATCAATATGTTTGAACACTTTATTGCACTACTATGCAATAGCAAAATAAGTAAAATATTCTCGTGCAAAACCAACTCAAAAGTATACAAAATATATTTTTATAAATTAAATAGGAAGAATTAGATTTTTAAAATTTAAATATATATTTAAAAAATGAAAAAAAAAATAATAATTGAGTGAGACCGGGTCGCCACCGATCCCACTCGGTGGCACTCGGGTCTCACTCGGTGGGACCCACAATATATATGTAAAAAAAATTTAAATGAGTGCGACCGAGTCGCAACCGTTCCCACTCGGTTGCACTCGGGTCTCACTCGGTGGGACCCACAATATATATTTTTAAAAAAATTTAAATGAGTGCGACCGAGTCGCAACCGTTCCCACTCGGTCGCACTCGGAGTCGCACTCACGTGGACCACTCAGTCAACAATTTAATCGGATTTTAAATAAAAAAAAACACGAGTGAGACCAGGATTTTCCATTTTAATTTTTAAAAATCCCGATAGCTACCCTAATTATTTCTTTTCGTGGGTAAATAAATAGATTTTGGATCAAAAATCTATAAAATTAGTTAACAACAAATTTTAACTAAAAGACTAGACATATAAGTCAAAATAATTGCAATCAAATGATTTGTAAACTAATTCCAAGTCTAAAAATTGTACTTTTGGCTAAAATTGCAATGAGTTAATAAAAGTGGCTAAAATTGATATGTGTTATAAGAAAATGACTATTTCAGATAATTTAGACTATTAAAATTGTAAACAGATAATGCAACATATTTGTCATAAATAATGTAATATTCATAACACATTATATATCAAATCAAAGATAATTTAATTATCTTTCAAACGAAATCCTTGTTGCATATGTTCGGAATAAGATAACCGTAGTAAAACTAAATAATGTAATAACTAAAACTAAATAATGTAACGTAATATAAATGATAATATAATACTGTAACATTAATAAATACAATTAGATAAAGCGCGATGAATATAGAGAATGCAACATAATATGTCATTACATTATTCTTCATATTATGTTGCATTATCTATGTTCATCTATTTGCATTATCTAATTATTCTTATTACCTTATTAATGTTACAGTACTTTTAAATATATCATTATATTATCCTTTATATTATGTTATATTATTTAGTTTAGACTATTACAATATTTAATTTTACGATGAATATATTATTCTGAACATATATAATAGGGATTTTGTTTGAAAGATAATTAAATTATCTTTAATTTGATATATACTACGTGAAAAAATAATTTAAATTGAGTGAGTTATGGTTATTTAAAGTTTTATCAAGATTTTAGAGGAGAGAAAAAAAATAATTTTGAGGGACGTGATTTTTGTTTCAGATAATTGCAAAACTATGGTTGTGAAATTTAATGTTATACCCAATAATGTAGTACGTTACATTAGATAATGCACCGAAAATTTTTCACTTTCAATTTAAATCACGATCGTTGAAATCTTAATCTGAGGGCTAGGACTTGACCTCATATAACATATGGAGATGGAGTAACCATATAATACATCCCTATATATATATATATATAGTAGTGATCATATAATAATAGCTTTTCCCATGCTAAACGAGAAAGAATTTGGATCCTTTATTTTGTTGATCCAATGGTTGTGATAATTCAGGATTTATTGAATAAATAAGGTAATTAGGGTATCTTAGTAATTTAGCCTTTAAGTTTGAATAACCGTCTTCTCTATCTTTAGATCTAAACATTCTCTCTCATAATTTTTTCTTTCCTCCCATTATAATCAAATGATTATATCTTTCTCAACTCAAATCTATTTTTTACGAATCATATATCAAATTAAACGTATTTTTAGGACGATTCATATGATATCCATATTGAATATGTTAAATTTAGAAGATTCGCACGAAAATCATGATTTTATATTCAACTGATATATATTCTTCATTATATTTACGTTCAGGATAAAAAATCCATCAATTACGCATAAAAAATGTTCCCAAATATCTGCATTTTGTGCATCAAATGATGCATTCTTAACTTGAATAACATGCATTTTTATTCTAAAGCATATGCATTTTTGTATTCATATTAAGTGCATTTTTTGCATTGATTATATGCCGCAGTTTTATGCCTAAAATATTTCATTTTTTACATCGAATGTATGCATATTATGTTTTATGAACTATGCGAAATAAAATTTTTGAATATATATTTTTTACATTTTTACCCTTTTATGCATTGAGTATGTGCAAAAAATGCACTGAAAATTGGACGGGATTTGTTTAATCTGAGTCGTTGATTGCAATATTTAATGGCTCAGATTTTTTCACATTTAGCACAAAAAATCCTATTATCACCTAATCACTACCCAATATATATATATTCTAGTTAAGGAATGGATGTCGCTTCTTAGTTTTAAGGGTTTCTCCTTTGGTTTACAGGGAGGCAATGGTTTAAACGTTTATATTTGTGTCCAATGACTTATACTTCAAACTTTAATTAATAAAAGATATTTGAGTGAATTAATATAATTTAAATCAATACGTTCTATTTTTATAAGAAAAAGAAGATTAAAGATTTGGATTTCGCCTCTAGAAAAAGAAGATTAAAGATTTGGATTTCTCCTTTGGGGAGGCGGGAAAAAGATTGGAAGTTGTAACATTTAAATGAAAAGAATAATTTTTCAAAAAAGAAAAAGAATCATTGAAGTCAATGGACTTTGACTACAGTATGAATTTGCATTAGTTTTTAACTTTGAACGAAATTGATTTTTAAGAATCTTATCCATATTTAACAAATTATAGATTCAAATTAAGAAAGGTGGGATTTAAATTAATGTATTTTAGAAAAAATATAGATTCTTAATAAGATGAGATCAGGGTTACATTTGTAGTAATTCAGTGTCGAAGCAGGGAATGATAGTCGGTGTAAAGAAGTATGAATATTAAGCGGCTCCCGTAAGATCACTTTCATTAGTTGAACGTAGGGTGACATCAATGAACAAGGCCCATACTAGAATGAGATAGATTCTGAGGCTATATAGGAATACGACTGTATAATTGAGGAGAGCTTAAAGGATTTGATAGATGCTATTCATACCAACACAGTGCTTGACTTGGGTTAAAACTAAAATAGATGACCCCTGTGAAGTTTCTCAAGATATGTGTAAGTAATAACAAGGAACGCTGGAAATGAGTTGTATTGATTTGTGGATTCAGCTATCAATTTGGAAGCCCATCCACAAATGGGTGAGTAACCTAGCCGAACTCCATTCTTAATTGAAAAATATTATCATCAAAATTTTACGTATACTACGATTTTTTGAATTCTATATAATAGATTAAAATTAATAGCCACATATCAAAATTACTGTACATTTTATTATTCCAGAAGATAAGTTACGAAATGTCTCATTTCGTGATTGCTAAAAGCCAATCAGTCTCGTTTGTTGATTGTATAAATTAGATATTGAGCGAAAAGTTATATCTGTCTTGTCTAAGTACATAGTTAGTATTATTATTTTTTATTTTAAAAAGTACATAATTAATATTATTAAAAAAGGAGCGTGCCTACAATTACTTGATGTCGGTTGTAAAATAAAGATGGCCTACAATGGAATCAGAAAATAAGGAAGTAAAAGATAATAGAATGAGAAGAAGAGGCAGAGAAACGATTTTATTAATTCTCAAAGTGTGTCTTACAAAATGAAAATACACAGATATATATAGGGGTGAAACCCTAGAGAAAAACCCTATCAAGACTATTGGGCCTAAGTAATGTCCAATATTAAATAATATATTTACAACACTCCCCCTTTCGACAGTACTACGTTATGTTCACGCCTCGTTAAAAACCTCGCTGAAAAACCCTGTGGGAAAAAACATACGAGGAAAAGAGTACATGACATACGATAATTCATAAGTTGCATTAGATGCCTCATTAAAAACCTTAACTAAGAAAACCCAATGGGAAAAACTTAGTAAGGGAAAAAGAGTACATCAATTCCGCCTTCAGGGCATAATCTTCAGGATTATTTAGATGTCGTCGGTCCCCCTGAAAACAATAATCTTCCAAATCTACGCATACCAATATTGTAAACATATTTCTCAAATGTAGATGTGGGGAGAGACTTTGTGAATAGATCTGCAAGATTATCACTTGTTTGAATCTTTTGTATTATAATTTCACCGCTCTTCTGGAGCTCGTGAGGATAGAGAAATTTAGGTAATATATGTTTCGTTAAATTTCCTTTAACAAATCCATTGCTCATTTGTGCAACACATGCTGCATTATCCTCATAAAGGACTGTGGGGGATTTTTCATTTGCTGCTATACCACATTGTAACGCCCCTCGTAAACTGTAAATATAATTATCGGATTTCTGAAATTTATATTTTGTTATCGAATTTAATTCGAAGCTATGCGATCGATTTGATTTGGGAAGTCTATTATTTTGGGCATTTATTCAATTGCCCATCTCATTTCAAGAAGAATAATTAAATATTAAATTAATATTTAACCTCGATAATTTATTTGATGACCCGATATTTTCATATCGGGATAATATCGATCGATAAATATTCACGAATATACGAAATATTACGGTCTCCCGTGCAATGACGCGAAGAGATGTGGAGTTGATGTGAAGTGATGTTAAAGTGACCGATGTGACAAGCGAATGACAGACAACCACTTTAACCTTTTTGACTTTCGGTAATTCCGAAATTACTGTCGTCTCCCTTCTATAAATAGAAGGCTTCCTTCACAATTTTCACTTTCACTTTCTCTCTCAAATTTCTTCAAAGTTTTTCTGGCAGGAATTCCGGCGAAATTCCGGCGAGCTCCGACGAAGCTCCGGTGAAGTGTTTTCAAGGTAAAACTATACCTTTTCGGAATCCTCTCTTCGTTTCCTTCCCATTTCCAACCTTAGATTTCCATTCCCCTTTTGTTTTGAAGTAAGGAAATCAAGGAATCAAAGGTTATCAAGCTCACAAAGCTCAACGAACGTCCTAGAGGTATAGATCGGACTTCCCTCTAGCTATTTCTTGAATATTAGCATGTTATGGTTTATACCCTAGTTTATAAATGTCATGATCTAGGCTTGATATTAAGTTTATGAGTACGTATGCACGTTTAGCATGTTATATTATGTGCCTAGAAACGATATATCGACGTAGGAATCGAGTTGTGTTGATTTTGGAGTATATTTGGTATATTTGCCCTATATTGAAATGTTATGGTTAAATCTTGATTCCAACATGATTTGGTAGTTTAAATCATGTCTAGACTCATTATATATGTTTAGAAACCATTTGGTGTTGTTAGAAATCGATTGGACGAGTCCGGATAACCGTTTGAGCCAAAACACAAAAATTCCGCCGAAGGCTTCAAGCCTCTGTTTCGACCGACACAGATTGTGTCGACCGAAATAGAGCCAAAATTTCGATCGACACAGATTGTGTCGACCGAAACAGAGCCAAAATTTCGATCGACACAATTTGTGTCGATCGACACAGATGTTGTTCCTTTAGATTTTGTTGTCCATCCTTCGTATTGATCGACACACTTCATTTCGATCGACATTCTTGACATAACAAGCTATTTCGATCGACACACTCATGATTTCGATCGACACACTTGGTGTCGGTCGACACACACTTGAATTCGGTCGACATTCCTTCATGTCGACCGACACAAACCAAACCGGTCGACACATGCTTCGGTCGACACGCATACGTATGTCAAACATCCATATTGATCGACACTACTTATGTCGATCGACACAAACACATAATTTGAAATTTTTAACTTTCATTCTTCGATCGATTCGACTTATCATTTATACCTTTTGATATCCTTTCGATTGATCGATTAATACAACCATATCTCAATTCTAAATTCATCCTTCGATTAATTGAATTCCAATTTTGTTTGATATTCCTTGTATCAATCGACAATGAGATGTTATCTTCCATAACTTCTCCAAGAACCTTTTCAATTCAAATCAATTGATTTGCTTGACCAAACTCTTGTAACTCGAACTTCCTTTGAACTTATTGTTAAACCAAATTTGTTAAATCTCAACCTTTGAAATCTTAATTCGATCTTCATCTAAGATCGATAACCTCCTCGATTATTTCGTTGAAACAACTTGATGAGTTCTTATACTCTCAAGCAATGTATGATGATTCACAATGAAACTTATTTCAATCTTAAACTCTTGAAAGTGCATAGTCACTTTACGAAGTCATTTGTTTTGATCAATCAAATTGAATTATTATTCATGCTTCTTGAATTAATGCTCGATATTGAATCACGAGCTATTGAATTAATGTTTGACTACCTTGTCCGTCAAACTAAATTGACAAAATCATTCTTCTATATCCTTATCCGATGGCTCAAACGTGAGAAGTCCAAGATCGATTAAGAGTCTGGAACTATTTTGATGAAGTTAGATTTAAATAAATCTATTATCCCTTGAGGATTTACTCGTATTCCTTATGCAATAGGAAAAGGAAAGAAGAAGATCCACTTCTAGATCAACCAATCACGTGACCGCACCTACTCAAGGTGGGCTTTCTTTTACCCCTATATAGTGGGCCAAATTAAATACATGAAAATGATGTTTTCTTTTCAAAGCATATCAAGCATGAAATGAAATGTTTTGTTTTAAACTGCTTTGTCATTGTCTACTGTTTTGTGTTTGCTATCTGTCCTCTCAGTGGGGGAACCCCACTTAGAGAAGAACATCAAACGTATTCAACGTGGATGTTGACTGCGCGTATTGCGAGTCTTTAACGATCGTGCACGGACAGTATGAAAGCTACTACGGGTTAGTGCACTGTGATGCTGACTTGTTAGGGGTCGCGCCCTACTCGAACTAACATCGTGACTGTGGTAGGAGGCCACCTCCCAGTCACATGATTTTGCAGATAGTTAACTGTGTAAAAGAGCTAGCTCATTCATAAAATGTTTTGGTGCCATGGGAGGATTTCAATGATAAAACCCCATGTACGACCTGATGAAATTGCATGACAAAATTATATATGTATGTTTTCGGGCATGTGTTCACTAAGTACAATATGTACTTAGCCCCTCGCATTATTTCTAAAATGCGCAGGTTAAAAGAAGCTTTTGGAGCAAGAGTACGAGGTAGCAGAGGAGTGGAGCTAAAGATTCTTTTTGAAATAGTTAGATGCGGAAGTGTGTATCTTCATATACATACTTCCTTGATAACTATCCGCTGCTAAACTCCATGTCTTTTGATTAGACTTTTGTTATCATAAAACTTGTTAAAACTCTGATATTTGATTCACTCAAGAAGCTACGATCCCTTCTTGAGGAGGCACCCCTCTTATATCTTTTGCTTAACTTGGGATAAGTGTGCTGATTCTCTCTTATTTGCTTGAACTATTCTTGATTATTGATACCCCAAGTGCAAGTCTCGTACCCGATGTGCCTCATTTCTTTGAATATTGCCATGTTGTTAAATCGGGGCGTGACACACATGATCCGCTAATGTGTTGTATTAAAGATCTCAACCATACACATTCTTTTGCAGTTTCATATAATGCTATAATTTCTGAGTGATTTGAAGATGTAGTTACCAGGGTCTGTTTGACAGACCTCCAAGAGATAGCAGTACCACCACAGAGAAAAACATAACCTGTTTGAGATCTAGCATTATGGGGATCAGATAAATATCCTGCATCTGCATAGCCAGCCAATGTCATATCTCGATTTCTTTTATAAAATAGACCGAGATCTTTTGTACCTTGAAGATAACGAAAAATATGCTTAACACCATTCCAATGTCTCTCGGTAGGTGAAGCGCTAAATCTTGCTAACAAATTAACTGCAAATGCTATATCAGGCCTCGTACAATTTGCAAGATAAAGTAGTGCTCCAATGGCACTTAAATAAGGAACTTCAGGTCCTAAAATATCTTCATTTTCATCTTTAGGTCTAAAAGGGTCCTTATCCACTTCTAAGGATCGGACAACCATTGGTGTGCTAAATGGATGCGATTTATCCATATAAAATCTCTCAAGAATCTTTTGAATATACGTTGACTGGTGAATAAAAATTCCTTCGGGGAGATGGTCGATCTGCAGGCCGACACAATACTTGGTCTTACCCAAGTCTTTCATTTCAAACTCCGTCTTAAGGTATGAGCGAGCTTCTTCAAGCTCTTCACGTGTTCCAATTATATTTATGTCATCAACATAAACAGAAATTATACAAAAGCCATTTTGTGACTTTTTGATAAAAACACAAGGACACACGTCATTATTAACATATCCCTTCTTCAGGAGGAATTCGCTCAGTCGATTATACCACATCTTTCCCGACTGTTTTAAACCATATAATGACCTTTCTAATTTCACACTATACATGTTACGATTTTCATTTTCTTTTAATTTTGAGATATTCAATCCATCATGGATTTTCATATAAATATCGGCGTCTAATGACCCATATAAATAAGCGGTCACGACGTCCATTAACTGCATATCTAAGTTCATATTTGATGCTAGAGATATTAAATAGCGGAACGTTATGCCATCCAAAACAGGAGAATATGTTTGATCAAAATCAATACCGGGTCTCTACGAAAACCCTTGAGCTACTAATCTCGCTTTATATCTCACCACCATATTATTCTATTTTCTCTTTCGTACAAACACCCATTTATATCCTACAGGGACAATATTTTTTGGTATAAGTACTACAGAGCCAAAGACTTTTCTTTTATTTAGCGAGTTAAACTCTTCCTCAATTGCTTCTTTCCACTTTAGCCAATCAGAGCACTTCTGGTACTCAGCTATTGTTTTAGGTTCTGGATCCAGATTATCATTTGAAAGTGTAAGAGCAATTGTAGACACAAAAGTGTTGTCGACAACAGTAAAATTTCGATTATAAGTTTCTCCTGTATTAACACAATTTTTGGCCACTTCGATATTGACATCAATCAAATCCTTTTCATTTTCCATAATATCTTGATTTGATTGTTCCGCAATCCCAATATTTTTATTATTTTGTGCACGTGCAAATGTATTGGGATTTTTGTCTTCAGGACAATCCTCTTCAGGAGGTTGTTGGAGTGTGATAATTTCTTTGCTTGACTTTGTTTTTCGCAGATTTATATCCTTACTACCAGCAGGTCTCCCACGCTTCTGGCGTTGGGGAGCATTAATTGATTTATTTGATCCACTAGGAACTTCAATTCTTTGTGGTGCATTTATAGCTGGTATATGCGATTTAGTCACTCCTTTATGATCAGTAAATGCATCTGGCAAGTTACTTGCTAAATATTGCAAGTTGATTATCTTTTGAACTTCGAGTTCAGATTGATTAGTGCGTGGATCTAAGTATTGAAGATCTTTTTCATTCCATGAAATTTCTTGACATTCTATAGATTTTAGATTTTTATCTCCCCCTAATATCGGGAAATGATCTTCATCGAAAATACAGTCTGCGTACCGAGCAGTAAATTGATCCCCTGTCATGTGTTCTAGAAATTTAATAATAGACGGAGATTCATAACCAACGTATATGCCTAACTTACGTTGAGGGCCCATAGAGGTACGCTTTGGTGGTGATATTGGAATATAGACTGCACAACCAAATACTCGCAGATGGGAAATGTTTGGTTCTTTACCACGCACTAATTGTATGGGGAAATAATCATGATATGCAGTTGGTCGAACTTGAAGTAACATAGCAGCATGCAAAACTGCATGTCCCCAACAAGAAATTGGTAAGTTGGAATTTTGTAGTAATGGTCTAGCTATTAATTTTACTCGTTTAATCAATGATTCTGCTAGACCATTTTGAGTATGAACATAAGGAACTGGATGTTCCACTTTGATGCCCAAAGACATACAATATTCATCAAATGATTTTGAAGTAAATTCACCCGCATTGTCCATTCGAATTGATTTAATTGAGTAATCAGGGAATTGAGCTCCCAACTCAATAATTTTGGCAATAAATTTTGCAAAAGCATTATTGCGAGTGGACAATAAACACACATAAGTCCATCGAGTGGAGGCATCAATCAGGACCATAAAGTATCGAAACGGCCCTGATGGTGGATGAATTGGTCCGCATATGTCTCCATGAATTCGTTCGAGAAATGTAGGACATTATATTCCAACTTTAGTACGAGAAGGTTGTATGATTAGTTTACCTTTCGCACATGCAACACAAACAAAATCTTGAGGGGAATTAAGATTTTTAGTATTTATATCATGCCCAGTGGCGTTATTAACAATTCAACGCATCATTGTATGCCCAGGATGACCCAAGCGTTCATGCCACAATTTAAAGGATTTAGGATCATTAAACTTGGTAGTCATCGCAACATGATAATTAGGCTGAATAAAAGTGTAATACAGCCCAGAAGAGAAGGATGGGAGCTTTTCCATAATATGCTTTCGACATCCAATAGTTTGGGTAATGAGTAAGATTTCAGTATTGTTTTCTACATCAGTTTCGATATGAAAATCATTTAATCGGATGTCCTTAAAACTAAGTAGGGTACGTTTGGATTGTGGATACAATAGTGCATCATTTATAATAAGTTCTGTACCCATAGGTAATATCAATGAGGCTCTTCCAGAACCGACAATTAGTATATTATCATTTGCAATTGTAGTAACGCTCCCACTTTTTTCGGTAAGAGTTTGAAAATATTTTCTATCCGTAAGGATAGTGTGTGTTGTGGCACTATCAACTAAGCATAGATTACTCTCACCCTCCATTGATTGTATCATTGACATTTGTGATATTTTAAACAAATGAGAGCATGTATAAGTATTTGAGTTAAATGACAAAAATGACAAGATTTTAAACTGAAATAATTCAAAAACTGAAAAGTAAAACAATCATCCAAAACATATAAAGAACATGTAGTAAAATGCTAAAGTCGATGTAACGCCCCCATCTGACCTTCCCAATATGAGGCCACGTTACATTGATGATTCAGGTTTTGTTAAGCATTCCCAAAATATTAAAATAAGAAGAAGACTTAAATTCAAATAAAAGATAGTTTAACAGTAGCAACAAATCCTTCGAGTCAGTTAACAAAACAAAATTTTAGTCAAACAAACATTCAAAAGAGGGAAGGGTTTTCAGAGAGCGGTGCAGCAGTGTGTGTAACGTGATGGTGACATGTATATGAAGATACATGTCACAGGATCCATAAACATTTCAAAAGCTACTTCTTCTTCGCCATCTTACACCCCGCTACTCCCATCCTTGCTGCTTAACCTGCACGTTTTAGAAATAACGCAAGGGGCTGAGTACTTTCGTACCCAATGAGAAACAATGCCCGAAAAATATATATTATATAAGAAACATGCTATGCAACTCACACAGCTAAACACGGGGTTTTGTTGAAAAGAACCATGTTAGCCAAAACATTTTATTTTGCATGCGTTATTTTAGGTATTATCATATCTGTTTCAGTATCATTTAACTTTGACACACGGTCGATCTAATTCATGATTTCATCATAAGGTTCTCTCGCCTTAAATGTTGGGTTCGCTCACCCCTTTCAATTCATATATAATTCATTCTAAGGTTCGCTCGCCTTAGATATTTGGGCTCGCTCACCCCTTCTTTTCACATATATTTCATCATAAGGTTCGCTCGCCTTAGATGTTTGGGCTCGCTCACCCTTCCTTTCATGGATTAACAAGGTTAGCGCAAACAACTAACAGGTGTCAGTTCTTATTTCTTAGTCAATCTCTCTGTTGATGGGAATCAATCAGAGGAGCATATATGGAACATAAAACAAGCATAGCAGTTTCAATTTAAGAACAAAACAGTTTTCACACATTTTTGAAAAGTAAAAGCATTTTGAGCTTTTACTAAAATAGTTTCCCACCTGATATTTGGTCTTTGTGTATAGATGCTTTCCCGCTATTACGAGCTTAACTATCCTCCGATCTCAAACTCCTACAATAATCAAAGTCAACTTAATTAGGATGAACGATCTAGGACATTAACGAGTTCAATTAGAATCGGATAATCATTTCATATTTGCCTCAATCCTAATATGATTCTCATAATTCCCTTCAATCGCATTCAACATCGTCATACTCGTAATCCAAAACCGAACACCTATCAAATCATATTTTCATGCTTAACATGCTTTCCATTTCATATATTAAACTTAGGAATTGAAAGAATTCGAAAAGGGATGAAAAATAGCTCAAAAACCAAGTTTTATATTTTAAGGTCGCAGCCCATCCCGACCGGAATGAGTCTGTCCCGACCGGGATCCATCCCGAACGGAATGAGTCCGTCCCGACCGGGATGGACAATTTTCAAAAATTTCCTCTGGCCGTGCTTCATCCCGAGCGGGATCCATCCCATCCCGAACGGGATGGTCCTGCTCCTGCACGCCATTTCGCCGCGACCCGTCCCGAGCGGGATGCTTCCGTCCCGTTCGGGACGCGTCGTCTTCTCCGATGAACTCGTCATTTTCAACCCTGTAACTCGTGTTTTCTCGCGATTTATCCGTCCGATCTTACATGCAATAACACCAATCGACTCTCTAGACATCCTAGAACACGAATATGGCCTCTAATCATGAAAATTCGACGAAAAATGAGGACAAGAATCTACCTCGCCGGAGTTCCTCCACACACGGCGGCGGTCGTGTTTTTCCGGCATCCAAACAAGGTTTTCTCAGCGTCCGAATGCTCCCTACACAATGGGGAATACGAATATGACGTCAAAACGTCGAAACTCAGCCGGAAAAATAAGATTTAAATCAAAGATAATTCAAGAACGCACCACACACCCACCTCAACTTCTCTCTTCAATATCTCGGCCGTTACTCGTCCTCTCGGAGCTCACGAGTACTCAAATCGAAGCTTGAGATGAGAGGTTTCTGATGGTGGTGATGGTTCGCCGGATTGTCGCCGGAATTGGCCGGAATTCTCGCCGGAAGGTTGCTGACGGGTTTTTGGGTGTGGGGAGGGTTTTGGGGATTTCTCTCTCTAGAATTATAATATAAGGTAGAATGATTATACTATAACTCTTCATATATATGAATTATGATTCCCTTAATTCCACACTATATCATTTAATTATGTCCATATATATATATAAACCTTATATTCCAAATGAATTACCAACAAGATAATTCCAAAATCCATGCATATACATCCAAAATTCAATTTCCAATAAATGATACTTCAACTTAATTCTTGATAATTTCTCCAATAATTAACTTCAAGTATTCAAATCAAGAAGCTCTTATTTTATTAATTCCGAAATAATTCGTACAAAATCAAATTAGAACACGGGGTATTACAGTCGATAAATAATGCATGCAACTAGTCTCAAAATTCTAACATAATCAAATTATTCTTTGTTCTTGTAATCTGCGAGCTCCAACTTCAATAGATCATCATCATCTTCATTAAATGATAGGTTTGCTTCAGGCAAACTTGCATGGTGCGATTCAACTTGAATGCTTTTGCCCCTTTTATCCTTTTGCATCCTCTGATATGCTTCAACCAAATGAGTAGGGGTACGACATGTGCGAGACCAATGACCATTACATCCACACCTATTGCAAATTTGTTGTTTGCCATTTGCATGTTGAGATGAACTTGCCTTGTGTGAATGAGCTTTATTGTTTCCCCTTTGATTGTTATAAACACCTCTAAATGGTGCATTTTGGGGTTGATCATCCCGTCCATGAGTTTGAAATTTGACATCATTATTATGTCTGCCACCTCGACCACCGTGATATGGCCAGCTTCTGCCACCACGATTATAACTTGGACCTCGTCCTCTACCTCTTCGAGTGCTATTTCGTTGAGCTGTAGCATGTGCTTCAGGCACTGCCTTTGAACCAACAGGTCTTGCATTATGATTTCTCATAAGAAGTTGGTCATATTTTTCTGCTACAAGTAAAGCAGATATGAGTTCAGAATGCTTAGCATAATTTTTTGCTCTGTACTGCTGCTGGAGTACAAGATTGCTAGCATGGAATGTTGATAGAGTTTTTTCCATCAGCTCAACTTCTGTAATTTTCTGCTTACAGAGTTTTAGTTGTGATACTGTACGGTGTAAAGCTGAATTATATTCAGTTACAAACTTAAAGTCCTGAAATCGCAAATTCAGCCAATCATATTGTGCTTGAGGTAGGACTATTGATCTTTGTTGATCAAAGCGATCCTTCAGGGATTGCCATAGCACAACGGGGTCTTTTTCAGTAAGATATTCATTTTTGAGATCTTTATTCAAATGGTGGCGAAGAAAGATCAGAGCTTTTGCCTTCTGGGCAGAGCTACTTGATGAATCTTGAATTATGGTCTCGCTTAGATCACATGAAGCTAGATAAATTTCAACATCTAAGGCCCATGTTAAATAGTTATTGCCGTCAAGGGTGAGCTCGGCAAATTCTCTTTTATTGATGTCAGACATTTTGAACTACATAAATTTTGTATAAAAGGAAATCATTAGATTACATTTAAATTTTTGTAACAGAAATTTATGTATCCAATTATGCGCATAATTAAAGCATTGTATTTAGTAAGTGAAATCGTGTAACATGCAAATAATAAATAACATATAATATGAAGAAGACGATATGAAGCAAAAACACTTGATGATAATTGTGATGAAGCATCAAGGGCTCTTAATTATTTGGTTGATGCAAGCCACTTCTTTTAAATACCAAAAACATTAAACAGTATCCTTAATTTGCAAATTTAGGCGGAAAACATAATCACAAAAAAAATTATGAGAATCGCAATTATGAGAATTTAATGAATTCCTTTGATAAATGATAGAGTATGGACGCAGCTTTTCCCAGATAACACAATTAAATTATATTAATAGAATCAAGTGAAATTCTCATAGAAACTAGAACAAATTCAATTAATTTTTATCGAGATGCATAAACATGAAGATTGAGTATAAATATACTAATGATTTTGTAAATTACCTCAAAGGAAAGATGCGTTCTTTCCTAAATAATCAACTCAAAGATTGGCAAAGTCTCGTGTTGATAACGTGTCGTAAAATAAAGATGCCCTACAATGGAATCAGAAAATAAGAAAGTAAAAGATAATAGAATGAGAAGAAGATGCAGAGAAACGATTTTATTAATTCTCAACGTGTGTCTTACAAAATGAAAATACACAGATGTATATAGGGGTGAAACCCTAGAGAAAAACCCTATCAAGACTAATGGGCCTAAGTAATGTCCAATATTAAATAATATATTTACAACAATGTCGACAATAATAATTAATTATTCGCAACTATTAATAAAATCCTATGCTATTACCAATTTTCGACGTGTCTAAAATATATATAAGCATTTAGCAACTATATTCATAATCAAATCAATAAATATTTCACTTTTGAGAAACAAATATGTTTCACGTTTTCTCTTTAAGAAAACATAAATGTAGAAGGATTTGTGTCTTAGGTCTTCCATTGATTTTAGGCAACCATAAAAAAGCTAATGTATATATTAAGCCTATGATAAGATTTATTTAATTGGTATTTGACACATATGATTTTAATTTCTTATTTTATTGATTTAAAACATATAATCGATTCAAACTTTATTCGAGTATTTTTATTTTATAAATTGAGTCCCAATGTTAAATTGGGGTTAAAGAGGGCTCGGCTACGGATGTTTTTTTTTTTCTTTTGTGGAGAAGATGGATTTCTAATTAAAGAGTGAAGAATTTCATTAAACAAGGACAATTTTGGTGACACAAAAATAAGTCTTTCCTCTTAATTAACATATAAGCTATCTATATATATATCAATGTGATTGGATCGCTTAAGAGAAGATTACGAGTATTTGGCCCTTTAGTTTGAGGGGAGAATTGTTGATTACTGGGAAACTCATATCCCCATTGGAAAGAGAATGAATTATTTATTTGGATATATAAATTCAAATAATTCCATTAGTATGAGATTATTTGAAAAATATCAAAAAACAAAATATACGGATTGCTAGTTCCATTCAAAATGGATAATATATTAATATTATATTATTCTACCGTTCTTCCACTCGTCCTGACCTTGTCACCAACTGTTTTTCTCGCTCCAATTATCTTCTTTTATCGGTTTTTGACTAAATTTAGCTCATTCTTTCGGTTCAAACTTGATTGCATTCGATAAAACCCTTAGCCAACTCCCCAAACGCTAACCTGCAATTAAAGTCTCCAAATTTACAATAAAAATGGTCTAACTGTCGTGAATTCTAATCACATACGATAAAACACGGTTAACAAAAATGTAACACAACAAAACAAAACACGCAAATAAAATAAAATAACACTAAGAAAAGATACTAAACTTAATGAAAAACTAGTGTTTATCAGTCTGGGTAAGGACTTGGAGCTGAACTAGCATTTTCAATCAATGAAAAATCATAACCTTTGTCGAAAATTTGCTCATTAAGCTGTCTCATTATTTGAGAAATATTTTGTAATAATCAATATTGGCTCTCTGCATTTGTAGCCCACTGGGCTCTAAATGAATGTATTTGGTTCATTTCCAAGTCCAAAATGACGTTGACATAGTATGATACTCCTTAGGTCCTGCTTAACTTGTCTCTCTTTTCTTTTTTTAATACAATAATCAAGAAGATAAAAATAAAGATAATTTAATAATTTATAAATGAGTGTGAATTATTTTTCTATTTTTGATAATAAGATAATTAATAAATAAGGCATATAAAAAAATTAAACTAATAAAATAGGATGGTGGAAGTACATAGCTTTCACAAAAGGCTACCAATTAATTGTACGAACTAGTAGATAAACACTTAAAAATCTCATAGTTTATGATTGTATGCTTTTAGTTCTCGCTCACTTTAGTTTATAATTGTATACTTTTCAAATCTCTCTTTTTTTTAGATTATGTACTGTACATAAAGTTTGCTCATGAATATTTTAGATCTCGAGCTTCATAAAATTCAGATGGAACTCAAATTTGAATATTCACAAGTTTGACGAATTGAATACATTCAAGTTCGATCTTGATTTGTTAACGTTATTGAGCTCGAGCTCAGATCATTTATTGAACAATTGAACTTCGCACAAGTTTTTTTCAAGTTGATGTTGGAGAAACTCCATCCAAGTACACCCTTAAGTATACCCAATGCTAAGGGAGAGTAGGATTAAGTATTATTTTTCATACAAACTGTTAAGGTTTGAATCGTATGAATACAATATTAGGATTGTATGTTAAAAGTATTTATGATTACGTGTGTTCGTTTGACACACTGATCTTCATAAATGTGTTACATCAACATGCTCATTATTTGATATAACAAAACATACGATACGAACAATAATATCTTATCATCTCGTATGTAGGGATGATCATATGGCGTGTAGGAGATTACATAGGATCATATGAATTGTTTGACCTAGCAAGATATAAACAGTATCACGACTGAGACAATTTCCGGATAGATTGTTGGTTTAGGTTGCGACACATCAGTTTATAAGTGAGCTTATCCTATTTACTTGATGTGTCGGTACATATTTATGTATTGATGGGATCAGCAGAGAGATGCAACATTCTCATTGATATATGAATGAGTCAGATCTCAACATACTTATTATGATCTTAAACCTAATGGAAGGCTAAGTGGCATAAACAAGTTGACCACACTTTGACTTGCTATGGTGGCGAGTCTTTCATGTATTCTTATATCTGCATCTTGGGTGTGGCGGTTTGTGTGTGATCTACTTAGACTGGACATGCATGTAATCATATTCATTTTAGGATGGGGACATTCCCTGAGGAACTCACATGGTTCATTATGTTAAACCCTACAGGTTGAATTATTAATTCAAGCATAAGTGAAAAGAAGTGAGTGTACTACTCAGGAAATAAGAGATTAATTAATTGTGGCTGATTGTAATTAATTGTGGCTGATTATCATAAGCCAAATTAATTAATGAATGTCTGGAACCTTAAATATGTGGATCATTCAAGTTTAATGTTACTCGTTCCATATAACGTAGTAATAAAGGGGTGAGTCAACATTGATTTCCTTGGTTAAAACAAATTAATGTTTTATTAATTAATTATGTTCTAGATTGGACATGAAGAATTAATTAATATTGAGGCTCACTTTATTATTTGCATTTGGTCCCTGGTTTGACCAACAAACTGCATGAGCTAATTAGGGTTAGGGTTTGAAAATCCTAGCACTATATAAAGCCCTTCTCTCTACATATCAAATATACAATTGTATTACACAACACATTATTCAAACGTAAGTACAGAATAGAGAGAGAAACAGCGCGGCTGCACCAATCAAGAATGCTTGATCGACTTTCGTGAGGATTTGGTGGAACTCGGTAGTGTATCATCACCAGATCTCCGAGGAGTAAGGAAAACAAATCAAAAGATCATATCTGCTGGAACACAACAATGTTGGTTGGATCCCACACCTTGAATCTATCGCCATCTTCATCTAGATCTGGTGATCAAAAGTTGGAGTTCAGGTATTCCGTAAATCCATCCTTTGTAATTGAATATTAGAAGCAAGCATACGATTTGTCTAGTTTATTCAATCTGATTTATTTTTTATACCCGAAGAACGATCTAAACGGCTGAAATAATAAAAGACAATTTACATTATCTGTTGTAGACTTAGTTCTTACAATTGGTATCAGAGTCAAGCTTGAGTTTTTAGGCTCTATCTCAAAAAAAAAATTAAGATTGAATAAATATATATATATCTTTTATTTATTGTGGATGAATTTTAATTGTCGTGGATGTTTTTGTTCTCATGGCCAACTCATTTTTTGGATTCGTTTTTCTTCACGAGAAAATTTGTGGTTAGATTTGATAGGAAAATGATATAATAGATTTTAGATCTATTTTTATATTTTTTATTCAAATCTATAATCCGAAGAAAACGAAGAACAATAATTGACATCGATGAACACGACAACATCATTACAGTCCAACAACATGCAGTCCTGGAGTTCTTATCAGCCGATGGCGGCGGTACAACAGTAGGGTGGCGGCGGCAAGGGTTTCTACGTGTGGCTGGGCCGTGCCCCTTCTTTCTAACACTGCTGCAATCGATGGCAAAGAGGCAGTGGTCCGGTGAAAGTGCATGTGGCGGGCGAAGGCATCAACGAGTGGTGTCGACTAGGTTTCTAGTGTAGGCTGCTTCCGCACAGCCTCTGCGCGCACGACAGGTTGGCCGCACCTGTGTCCTCTCGCGGCTGCTCGTCTTCGGCGAGTCGCAGGCTCAGGCCTCACACTGTCGTCCGAGTTAGCGATGGCAGACGACTGTTGTGGGTGGTAGTTGTGCAAACAGCGAGGCCGTACGCAGCGGTGGATGTAGCAGCGCAGCACAACCACAATTGTTATTTCTTCTCGGGTGTTTCCAGACAACTACTGGCGATATCTGCTGCTGCGACCAGTGACTATGATGACCAGAGATGGCAAGCAAGGTCATGGGCGCGATTGGAGATGAAGGCTGATACGGCAAAGGGCGGCGGCCAGGGCTGGACTTGCAGCGGTGACGGCTAATGTTTGGCTGCCCGAGCCATAGCTCGGGCCAACAGCCCGGAGGTGGCCCGCAGTACTGGAAAATTATGGTTTTTGGTTCTTTGGGCAAATCTAAATGAGATAACGAAGGATGTAAAGGGCATGCGGTGTGGGCCGAGTATGTATGCTAAATTATCTTATATCATCCAGAGTTAGGATTGTGGTTATTTGGCTTAGATGTTGCCTGGAGTATAACTCATAAATTATGTCCATACTCTAGATAGACCAACATGGTCTTAGTATCTCCAATATTAATTTCTTTTGCCAGCGGATACCTGGCATGTTCTGAAATTAAAGGGCCTATTTTGGTCTGGTTGAGTAGTTTGCCGTAAACGTTTGCTGAACCAATTTGCGGTAAATTTACTTGGGCAATTGGAGGAAACAAATTGTATTATTTTATCAAAATGTTCTATGCATATTTGTTTCAATAGCTCGTAGTATGTGCTTATTTTAATATGCTTATTTATTTTTCAGATATGTCTAATATTGTATCGCTCTTTAATTCAATTGTACACAATTCCTTGACATCGTCAAACTATTGGATTCTTTTGGACATTTGTTTATTCTACAAACTCCCTGTCCAAGTCTACTGACCGACGCATCTTCCGATGAGGAGCGTGCACAATATCACATGTGGATGTGGTCAAATGGCATGGCCACACAATACATCTTGGCTGGTATGTCAGATGCACTGCGTCCTCATTATAGTGATGTATGGTATGCGTTTGATATTATGCGATGTCTTGACGTAGCATATGGCAGACTCGATGGACATGTGAGATCCAGTCTTATCAAGCGCATTGTAAGACAAAAAAATGGGTCAAGCTATTTAGTACATGAACATGTGGAATCAATCATTCAGCTCATCGATGAGTACACATTAATGGGTGATCAATTTGACAATGATGTCAAAATTGACTTGATAATCAACACCCTACCGAAGTCATTTGATGATTTAAGAATTTTTATTGAGAAAAACAAGAGTGAGTATATTGTTCACAGTCTGCTCAAGGATCTTGTGTCAGTTGAAGCTTCTTCTGTCTTTTCTGTGAATTGCTCTAATTCACTCCTGAGTCAAAAGAGTGATGTCAAAGGAAAGAGGGATGCAGGAAGCAGTGGGAGCAATCTTGCATTATTGAGTATTTGCAGATCTCTTGTTAAAATTCTTATAAGCCACGTCGTAATGACACGAAGCAGAAGAATAGTAAAGGAGAGAGGAACAAAGGACGTAAAGAAAGCAAGAAAGACAAATATTTCAAATGTGGCAAGAAGGGTCACTTGAAAGTAAATTGTCCAAGTTTGGTAACTAAGGGGCAAGGTACGTCATCTTTTTCATTGCTTGAAACATGTTTAATATTGGTTTTCTACTCCTTAGTGGGTAGTGGTTATTGAGGTTACTAATCATATTTGCTACACTTTGCAGGGGTTCATGCTGATGATAAAGCTTGAAGATGGCGGGATTACCATCTCCAAGATTGATGCTGGAAGTCGCTACTTCAGTTGAATGAGATTTTACTTTATTTAGTTTTGAAGAGATGTTTTGTTTAAAACTAATTTTCATTTATGTTTTTATGGATTATTAGTTATTTTTTATAGAACTATTTTGTTATGATAAATAACAGTGTTTTCCATTTTGATTTCTCTTAATACTTGATTACATAAACCCACAGTGATCTATGACATATTAAAGAATCTTTCTAGAGATAAGGTTTCATTGATATAAGTAGTACTCCCTTCGTCCCATAACATTAGTCTCGTTTCATTCCGGCACAGATACCAATGCGAGTAGAGATAGAAGAAATTAATATTTTATTAGTGAGTGTGTATTAATTTTCCATTTTAGGAAAGTGGACTAATGTTTGGGACAGACGAAAAAGGAAAACAGGACTAATGTTATGGGACGGAGGGAGTATTAAGTAATTCATTGGATTATGGATTTCATTCATGGTATCCGAAGAATGGTACTTATAAAAACTACTTAGTGGTATAAGATGATAACCAAACTTTTTAATAGGCATAGATATTGTGATCACTTAAGATATGGATATGTTTATCTAATTCACTACAAGTCTGAGTATCTGGCTTTAATCAAGAGCGTTTATGACTAAGGTAGAGAATAAGCTAAACAAGATCGTAAAAATATTATGATTCCTTCATGATGGTGTGTACGTAACTCAAGTGATGTATTTTACAGTATCTAGCATAGTAAGGGATTGTATCCTAGTTGACTACACCTGTTATCTCTCAAAGGGATGGTGTGGACAAAATTAAAGAAATAAGATTTTTTAAAGTTGATAAGCTATGCCAGCTTTGCTATTTTTCATTTTTAGGAAAATGCGTCAAAAACAATAGTGTATTTGCTTAAGCGAGTTTCTTCAAAATCATTTCCAAATACCCTAATAGAATCTTGGCTTTGTCAAAAGAAGCAATGATGGGTTGTTCTGTTTTTGAGCTGATAAAGAAAGCTGATTGGTTAGAAGATAGGTTTGAGCTAGTATTGTTTTGTGGGTTATCCCAAGTAAACAAAAAAATGTGGTTTCTTTAATATCCTATAGATAAGAGAGTTGATGCATAGGATGAAACCATAAATCCAAATATAAGATAGTTCTCCAATGATCTGGAGAAGACAATTTAAATCCATCAGGAAATATCCCGTGGCAGATTGAGTAGGTATGATACTATTTGCACGATCACCTGTGCAAGACGGTAAACCACAAATTAATGCACCAATAACTAAAACAAAAAAAGGAGCATTGTTGCAGTGGGAGGTTGCCTTAACAGGCTTAACAATACAGGTTCGTGGGAAACAGTCCTCAGACATATTCTCAGTTGGCGAACAACATTGTACTCTCCCCTGATTATACAACGAAGTTGTTAAGACAAATGACGCAGTTTAATGACGTCAAGTCATGGATTCAAAAATAAACCAGTACAATTATGGATGTATATCAGGATCAATATTACCAAGTAGCTTTCCAGCTATAGGTAACTGACTGATGTACTTCTAAAGAAATGTTCGAATTGTAACCTAGTTTACTTTAAAAGTCTATGTTTGTGGGCAAAGTATGTTCATAACAAGACCTTCTCACTAGTTGCAACTCTTAAATCTATTCGAATTCTTTTTTCCATAACAGCACATACGAACCTAAGTATCTGGAATGTAGATGTCATCATCTGTGTTCTCACAATGGGAACCTTGATAAAAGGTGATGACATTTATATACAACAACTAGAAATGTTATGTGCGGTAAGGTGAGCAACATCTTGTCTAGAAGCCAAAGAAGTTGTTTCGATATTGTTTATTGAGAACGAGAGTTCCATGTACCAGTTATGTGTCAATAGAAGTATGGTTTTCCTTGCACATTATGTAGATAGTATTTCCCATTTGGAGACGGTGTGGTGATATTGTGAGGCATAAAGAGATGGTTATCCGAACAATTTCAGAAGTAGGACATATGAGATACTGGATGTCCATTAGATTAAAGTCTCGTGTTATCACAAGAAAGGATGTTCAGGTGTCTCAAGTCGCTTAAGATGATTCTGTGGTAACTCGTTTCATCATAAAGCCAAGAAAGGGTTTCTACTTTTCTATATAGCAATGAACGAAGTCAGATATCTGTAATGCTATAGGCATGGTAAACAAATATCAATTCAACCCTAGACAGGTACATTAGTTTATAAATGTGCCCTTTCGGTTGTATGGTATCGGATTTCAAGGAGGACCATGAAAGAAGAGATCGACATCTAAATATGTGTTGGTCTTAGAGGAGGAGTTATAGGAATCGAACACAAAAGTATGTTGCAAATTCCGGTATGAAGGCTGTCGAGGGTGATTTTTATTGAATAATTAGGCCCCAAGAACTTGTACGAAAATAATAACAGAAATTGCAAATAACGAATTAAACGGGACGAGAAAGTAAACTCTTAAATCAAACAGGATTACAAATCAAAATCGTGCTATGCTTGTGCTGATCACAGAACTTGTTCGATCATCATTTCGAGCGAGAATTAATGTGTTTTTCTTCTTGAAAATAGAAAATAATGATTATTTCATGTACTTGAGTTTTGATGCCCCAAAAATTAGTATACAAAATGTATTTATAGATATATTCAAACTTCAAACATTTCCTAGTTTTCTGCCAAGTGACAAATAATGAGCTTTGGGTCTTCCACATGCATTTTTGGCCGTTTTCCCGGAGAGCTCGCTATCATAACTCCTTGTCATTAAATAGCTCTTCCTGACTGTTAGGAAATTTGTAAGTTTTATCCGATATCTTTTCTCCTCCATTCCAGGTTATTCTTGACTTGATCGAACTGCTCTCGTACTGCCGAATTCGGACTTTACTTGGTCGAATTGTCTTCGTGTCATCTTTCTTTTCAAACTGCTTTATTTGGGCTGACATTCTCTTCGAGCTGCTTTACTTGGGTTGTCTTTCTCTTATTTCCTGCAAAACATTTCATGGGCCGTATATTTGGACCCGTAATTGGGCTATTTTATCACTGGCCCCCTAATAATAGCCCCTTCGACTTAACATGATATTCTTTGGAGGGCTCGATAAGGCGAACAATTTGATTGTGTAGACCTATCTATTTTAATAGATGAATCATCAATTTTCCCAAATGTTGGCTCTTCGAGCCTCTCAGGAATGAGAGCTCGGTACAAGTTGAAGTGCTTAAGAGCATCTTCCTGGCCCAAAGGATCGGTTCCTCTATGGGCGACCCTTCTTACTCGCACAACTCTGTAATGTCGTAGCGTGTGCCATAGTTGTGGGCCCAAAACCATAGTATTGTAAATGGACAGCTCGGGTTCTGTTCGGTTTTATTAAGCCATCTAGTTAGCCCATGCGAGCTGTTTAAGCTCTATTTTCGGGGTCTTTTACGAGGTTCGAGACCTCATTAGTGCCTAAGAGAGTAGGTCGAGATGAGATCTCTCTTTTAGTTTAGTCAAGCAAACTCCTTTTACCGGAGTTTGATATTTCGAACTGCTTTTGAATTTTTCCGCCCAGAGTAATGGTAGTTGCGTAGTTATCACAAAAATTGGGGGTAATTACGGACAGCCGAACGAGCGCGAGTCTTTTTAACCATCGTTTTTGGGACTTGAGTATCACATTTTCCAAGACATACTCTCTCTCATACTTCCTTATTTCTCTGTGTTTTCCAGCGACTTGGTTCCTACACTTCTTCTGACGAGTCGTTTCAGACCTCCGTCCTCAAAAAGGAAAGGTAATATATCTCTCTCTTTCCATTCGACTTACTCTCCCCCTGCAATTTTCGTGTCTCTGAATGTTCGGGAAGGGGTATAACCAGGGTTCCAGTCATGCGTGTCAGATGTAGGTTGATTGGTTGCTCGCTTTCTTTTTCCTTCTTTCCTTAGGTTTTTGTTTCATTTTAAGAATGTCTTCGAGTTCCGATTCCCAAAATTGCAAGAGTCCTGGTTCCGGGGACTTCAATCCAATGCCACCGTTCACTCCCTCCCCCGAGAGAGACCCTTACGTCGCCACCTCCATCGAGCTGGATTGGAGCCCGCTTCTTCAAGGATCGGAGAAGCCTAGGTTTTCGGGCAAGATGATCGTGGAATCTTCTGAAGAATACTCTTCATCTTCAGAATCTGAGTATGATAAGACCCTCTCTGACACGCTTCAGAGGTTGGATCGTGCCATGGGGGGAGGCGAGACCAGCGGTACGGGTCGCAAAATTGTTGAGGCCATTTCGGAGCCCGAGGTGGCTGGCGATTGAGTTCTTCCCGATGGGTGGGAATCCCATCGAGTTTTAAGGGCAATTTTCGAGGTCACCAGGGAAAAAATAATTCCCTATCTAATTATACAAAATAATTAATTGAACCAGAAATAAAAATTAATATATAAGTTATATAAAATCATAATATAACTTATCTCTATAAATAATAAATCTAATAATGTTATATTAATCCATATTATTAATTTATTATTATTATCAAATAAGTTGGTCTCCGGAGAGACGGTCTCACCATTTTTTTTATTGTGAGACGGACATTAATACATCATTTCAATAAGTTAAATACATAATTTCATTTTAAAAAATTATATTATTTACAACAAAGAAATACATCATTTGCAATAAAGAAATACATCATTTCAATAAATTAAATACATCATTATATTTTTTCCTGTGTAAAAAACTACATTATTTGTAACAACGAAATACATCATTTGCAATTAAGAAATACATCATTTCAATAAATTAAATACATCATTAAATTCGTCTCACAATAAAAATGATGAGACCGTCTCATATGAGAATTTGCCTTATCAAATATAATAATTCTATGATGTTTGAGAATTTTAATTTTACAATAATTTTGCTTGTATCACCATTCAATTTTGTATGTTATTATATAAATTTAGTTATAGCCTGATTACCGAAACTATAAATTGTTGAGAAAAATAAAATAATTTGCTGATAATTAATGAAGATAGTTATTTATTATTATAGAATATATAAATTGAAAATAAGATTGTATATATTTATAGAAAAAATAGATTGATATGATTAGTATTAATTAATAATTATTTTATTTAATCACGATTTATCTAAATAAAATAAAATGTTTATGGAATAATCGTTCCCGCCTTTTATTTGTAACCACTTCTTTACTTTAATATATATATATATATATATATATATATATATATATATATATATATATGGTGCGGATCCAGTGAGAAAACTCTTAACGTGAGAAAGTGAGAAAGATGCTTGATTGCATTCACGGCATTGCTTGATTGTATTCAAGTCGTTGCTTGATTGCAATGTTGCTTGATTGTGCTTTAGTTGTTGCTTGATTATTTTGTTGCTTGATTGCATTTTAGTTGTTGTTTGATTCAATATCAACCATTGATTTTTTAGATCTGATGGACATGATTCATTCTTTTTTCTCACATGGGAAATTTCTTTTACATGATCGCTCCTCTCTCTCTCTCTCTCTCTCTCTCTCTCTCTTCTCTCTCTCTCTCTCTCTCTCTCTCTCTCTTCAATTAATGTGTCCCAATTCATTTTAGTTTATAAATATCTTACTAAATTTAATATATAAAATAGTATATTAAAATGAATTTAAAAGAATATTTTATATTATCAAATATAAAATTAAAACCCTAAATCCTAAATTACCTAAATAATTTTTAAATCCTAAATTTAAAAGTTTGCTTCATTCCCACCCGCTGGTCCCCACGCCATTTGCTTCTTGTTTGTTGTACGTCATGTTTCTCTCTTTTGTCTCCAGTGAAACTGTAAGTTACCACACTTCTCTTTCCTTTTATTTTTTGCTCTTTTATTTTTTTGTGGTATAATTTTATAGTTTTTAAAATTTTAAAATTTATATGTTTAATAATTTTGTTAATTTGTGGTAATGATTTATATGTTTTAAATTTTGTTGTGCACTTATTAACTTATTCGATATTCAAAATTCAACTACTAAAAAATTAAAATATTTATACATAAAAGAGAAAGTAGAAATAACCTTGAGTCATCCTTTGAATATCTAAATTTGAAAATCAAGGAAATGAGAAAGCAGTCTGATCTTCGAGCCTTCTTTCATAAGAAAGCTAAAGTAGATGAACCATCTTCATCGATTTCAAAAGATTCTGAAATAAACTCCATTAATAGTGAATCATATTTGAGTGATTCACGTATTAGTAGTGGTGCATCACCAGAGGTAGATGAGGAAGAATTATTATATGATGTCAAACTTCTTCCACATGATCTGGAGAAAGAATAAACATAATGGATTACCCTCCGAACCAAAGAAATGCACTAGAAGAGCGTATATTCTTAAAAAGCCTTGTCAGCCGATAACTCATGATTTCCCTCAAAGAGATCTTGGAGGTATGCGTCGGTGTAGTGTATCTTGGTTCAAGAAACATGATTGGCTTGAATATATTATCGAAAAAGATACAACATTTTGTTTTGCTTGTTATTTGCTCAAAAATGAAATTGAGACTAATGCGGGGGGAGATGCATTTTTTAATAATAAATTCAGATCATGGAATAAACCTGCTAGGTTTGAGAAGTACGTGGGTGGAGTTAAAAGTGCACATAATATTGCTTATGAGAAATATGTGAATTTGAGAGATTCCAAAAAAAGATCTATAATGCATATTTTTATAATTCTAGTGATGTGATTCAAAGTGGATATAAGATTCACTTGAAAGCTTCACTTTCTTGCTTGATATTTCTCTTGCGTAAAGGTTTGTCATGCCGTGGACATGATAAATTTGAAGAATCTATTAATCGTGGGGACTTTCTTGAGCTTTTGAAATGGTTAGCTGGACATGACGAGAATGTTAAAAGTGTTAGTTTAGAAAATGCTCCAAGAAATAATCAAATGATATCTCCAAGTATTCAAAAAGACCTCATCAATTGTTTTGCTAAAGAAACAAGTAATCACATTATTGAAGAACTCAATGATGACTACTTTGGAATATTGGTTGATGAATCGAGTGATATATCCCAAAAAGAACAGTTAGCTCGTTGTTTGCGTTATACTGATGGTAAAACAAGAATGATAGTTGAGCGATCTCTTGGACTTATATATGTTGGAGATACCACTGCTTTGTCACTTAAAAGTGCAATAATGTCTTTGTTTGTGGAACATTCTTTAAGTCTATCTAAAATCCGAGGGCAAGAGTATGACGGGGCTAGCAACATCAAGAGTGAGATAAATGGGCTTAAAACTTTGATTATGAAGGATACTCCAAGAGCTTACTACATTCATGGTTTTGCTCATTAGCTTCAGTTAACACTTGTTGCCATTCCTAAGAGATATAATGATTGTTGTTGGCTTTTTGAGATTGTAACAAACTTATTAAATGTGGTTGGGGCTTCTTGTAAGCGAAGATAAATGATTCGAGAATATCAAGTTCAGGAAGTTGTAAAAGTTTTAGAATTGGGTGACGTTTAGAGTGGACCAGGTTTCGATCAAGGACTTGGTTCGAAGAGGTCTAGTGATAATAGTTGGAGGTCTCATTATAAAACTCTTTTGAATGTTATTGATAACTCTCGTAAATAGTTATTATTTCTACTTTAATTTGGTTAAATATGTCATGAATTAGGTCAATTAGGTAAGATAAGTAGTAGATTTTAGATTAATTAGTCGTTGTGTCTTATCTTTGTTGATATGTGTTTAGCTTAATTTATTAGGTTTTTGCAAGGAATTGTTTAAGTGTTGTCGCAGGTAATATTATGCTGGAGCTTAACAGTAGCATGCTGAGGAGAAGCTGATTGCTGCAGCATGGAAACCGCATGGCTAACCTTCTGTAAAAGCAATTATAGGACCACCTACAGACAAGATCTCTCCACTTTTCAGATCCTGTCTCAAAAGCTGGACAAGTGTGAACCATGTGAGTTGCCAGAGTTGGAAGGCAGGATGGAAGGCCACGTGTAGAGCAGAGATGAGACTGAGCTGAAAAGAGGGAGATATGAAAGAAGGAGAGAGGACACACACACAGACACAATTTGGATGGGAGTGCGTGCAAGAGAAATAAGAGGAGTTCGTGTGCAATCGAGGAAGAGAACTGAGTGAACAAGGAACAATCTGAGTTATTTTGGGTTTATGCAAGTTATTATATTTTAGAAGATGGTTAGGAAGATGAACATAATAGCCATTTTCTATTTTCTTGTTTCAAATATGAGCTAAGACCTTTATGCTTGGAATGTTGACTTGTTTATCTATTTGAATATAATTATATATAAAGGGTAGTATTCAGGTGAGAAACGTTTTTACGTGTGAATATGAGAATACTACATTTTAACCTTAAAATAATTTATTGTAAGATCAAAATCATGCATTTAAAAAACACTATCATTTTAACATGAAAAGCATGCATTAACATTTGTTTTCATTAATTTTTTATTTTCTTCATTTTATTTTTAGACGTCATTTTATCTAGAAAAAAAATTCACTTTTATCTTAAATTTTATTTTAAAATTAGTTCATTGGTATTTTTCATATTAGCATAGTTCCCCTATATGTATTTATAATTTTATATGATATGTTTTTTATATTTTTAATGCAACGAAAAATTATGTTTAAACAAAGGGAAGGTCTCAGGTTAGGCACGCCTAAACATTTTAGGCGGATTTTATCCATTAACCCAATCCAAACCCATTTAATATACTTTAATCGGGGATTAATAAACCCTATTTGGGATGAATAAACCCATTTGAGTATGGATAAAATTCGCCTAAACCGTTTAAGTGTGCCTAACGCAAATTTTTGCCTTAAACAAATGATGAAACCCTCAGAAGAAATATTATAAATTTATAATACTCATGTGTAAATTAGAATGACACGGTTAGTTAGTAATTGAAGCTAACCCCACTACGATTAAATTATGCAAAACTTGAAATATATATTTTTGATTTGATTAAGAATAAGATATAATTCCCTAATTTTCCTTGGGAATACTTATGAGAAATGTCGCGTTATTTTTTTGAAAATAAAAAATAAAAAGGTGTACTGTAAATTACAAAATTGTTATTGTATATTTGGTTGAGAGAAGGGAAGATGAACTGGAGGACCCTGAAGAGCTGACGCCATACACGGGAGCAAGCAGTGTCTGCTGAGTGGCCTCTGCAATCCCACGCCAACCTCATGTTCCTCTGTAATTCTGACACGTGTCATCGTCTGATATCCTAATTATCACCTCCCATCCCGAAATACCATCCATACGCCCCCCCCTCCTTTGCTGCCTTCATAATCTTCCTTTAATGGTAAAAGGCGATGGTGGGACTGACTCTGTGGCTGCGTTTTTAATTCTTCTTTGAAATTAATAAAGGTAATTCTAAATGCAGCCTCATTTTTGCTAATTGCAGTCTCTTCAAAAAATAAAAATTTAAGATGTATTATGTTATTACAATTTTAACCTTACAACCCCTAATTTAAAATCTAATTAACATATTAAAATAAAAATGTAGCCTCCATCATTATTTGAACCATAACCCCAAAATGAGTCATTAACTTCTCTCCCTTGATATCAGATTAAATAAGAGTCGATGATGGAGAAGAAGAGGTAAATCACGTTTGATTTTGCACCTAAATATTCGATTGTTTATCTACGAATTGGAGGTGGAAGGTGCGAGGGAGGTTTCCACCAATTTGAAATTTGGATTAGCCGTAGCTTATCTCTGGGTGGGGCTCTTTATTCATATTACAGAATTAAAAATCTCAAATGTCCTCCAGGTTATAATTTTCTATTTGTGTTTAATCACATGCATTAAGACCATCTCTAACAGCAACCATCCCAACCATCCAACCTTCCAACCACTTCATTATTTAATTAATTTCTCTCTCCTCCACATCATCAATATCATCCAAACCCAACCACAACAATTTTACATACTCTATCAGCAACCACCCAACCATCCAACCACAATATTATATATAATCTTTATTTAATTTTATTTTCAAAATTAAAATTAATAATTATAATTAAAATATTAAAAAATCTATCAACGGACGGTTCAGATTGATTATTTTTTATGAATGATGTAAATTATTACAATATGATATAGTACATATATTAATTTAAAAATAAAACATATATATATATATATCAAAATTAATCTCTATTTGTAGAGAATAAAGAATTATGAATTTTGGTATATTTTTTATCTATTTTTATTTTACTATTTAATAATTAAATCAATAAAATAATAAAAGAAATAAATAAAAAAGTGGTGGGACCCAGGAACCATTTGGTTGAAATGAGATTCCTGTGCAACCGCCGGTCGGTTGGCACTGTTACTTCTCTGATTTTTTTAATATTTTTTTTTGCTTATGTGGAAGAGACCTTGGAGATCTAGGTCTCCATTAGAAGTGGTCTAATTCTTGTTAGATAATGAATATATTTATGTCTGATTCATGATGAACATGCTACCGTCGCCACCAAATTCAATAATTGAAAATGCTGAGCTCAAGAATGGCGATCGTCCAATTGACGAGGGATTATGTTGCTAATTCGCAAAGGTCTGCTGGTTTAAGTCCTGCTCTTGTATGAGCAATGGTTACTCAATGCTTGAGAGAGACAAATAGGTGATATTTAATTTGCGAAGAAAAAATATTTGAAAATAAAAAATAAAAAACCTTTAGAATTGGATGGAAAGTCATTTTCTTGTTTTTTTTCGAAAGGTTAATGACTCATTTTGGGGTTATGATTCAAATAGGGATGGGGGCTACATTTTTATTTTAATATGATAATTAGATTTTAAATTAGGAGTTGTAGGGTTAAAATTGTAATAATATAATACATCTTAAAATTTTATTTTTTGAAGGGGCTACATTTAGCAAAAATGAGGCTGCAATTAGAATCACCCTCAATAAAAATTGCATCAAAATAGGGATTTGACCTGTGATTATGAGTCAATAAAAAGTGATTGAGAATGGTGAGTTGGTAATTTGTGAGAAGAAGAGACCCATTTGCGCAAAACCAGATTTTTTAAAAATTCTAATTCCAGCACATGCAACAACCATGGTGTATTTAACGAAGCGACCGTCAACAAACATGTGGTCTGCGTCCCTCCACCCCATACTCAACTCAATTTGGCTCCCTTCGCCCTTCAACCTCGCCACCCTTGCCCCCCTCCAAAATCCTGTTCCTCCGCCTACCACCTACTATGGCAACCGGGATCTCCAGCTCCACCACTCCTGGTGCCATACTCCATTTGAAGCACAGCCCGTTTCTCGGTCCGAGACCCGCCTCCCTCGTCACAGTCACCCGCACTCACACTCACACTCTTCAGCGAGTTCAAGGGGTTTTGAGGTCTAGGAGGCGGCGGCCTAATTTGACTGTTTGTTTTGTGCTGGAGGATGATAAATTGGTGGCAATTGAGGAATCAGAAGAGGAGGATAATGGGGTTGGGAGGGCAATCTCACTGGCGGAGAAGGTGGCTAGAAAGAAATCTGAGCGATTTACGTATTTGGTGGCCGCTGTTATGTCCAGCTTTGGGATTACTTCCATGGCTGTCATGGCTGTGTATTATAGATTTGCTTGGCATATGGAGGTACATCCTCTCCTCTTTTTTTCTCTTCTAAATTTCTATTGACTTTTGATGTTCTTTTAGGTGGAACTCTTTTTCCTTCTCGGAAGTTTCGTAGTATATTCATGGTGGATTCAATTCAATTAAGCTAAATAGATGACTAATTTGCGGCGCAGGGTGGAGAGGTGCCCTATGCAGAAATGTTTGGTACATTTGCTCTCTCTGTTGGTGCTGCTGTAAGTTTCTTGATTGGAGTTTCACCACAATTTCAATGACACTATACTCATATTTTTCCGTGGCTGTGGTGTTTGATGAAATGTTCAGGTGGGAATGGAGTTTTGGGCGAGATGGGCACATAAAGCTCTGTGGCACGCATCATTATGGCATATGCACGAGGTTTGTATTTTCTTAATCAATCAACACAAGTTGAAAATGTTGTCCAACAATCCACGCCTTTCATCATGTAGCATCTTCTATTCCATTTAATATGGTGAAACTTTTCCTCCGATTTGGACTGCAGTCGCACCACAAACCAAGAGAAGGACCTTTCGAGCTTAACGATGTGTTCGCCATAGTGAATGCAGTTCCGGCCATAGCCCTCCTCTCCTACGGCTTCTTCCACAAAGGCCTCGTTCCTGGTCTCTGTTTCGGCGCTGTGAGTTTCATTACCATTCTACACCAGCTCCGACTCGTACGTGTTCAGCTCCATTTGAGTCTTGTGTAAATGCAGGGTCTTGGAATCACGGTGTTTGGCATAGCCTACATGTTCGTCCACGACGGCCTCGTCCACCGGAGATTCCCGGTGGGACCGATTGCTAATGTACCTTATTTCAGAAGAGTAGCTTCGGCCCACCAGGTATATTATTCATTCAATCATTTTCATTAAATAGTTGTGATTAATTCAAATGGATCTCATTTGATTTCTGGTGTCTGGGATATTCAGCTTCATCACTCAGACAAGTTCAACGGCGTTCCATATGGGTTGTTCCTTGGACCCAAGGTTGTGGTTTGCGAGCTCTACCAATTTTGATTTTTGAACCCGGTTGTCTGATGGAATCCATGTTTGTGCAGGAACTTGAAGAGGTTGGAGGGCTGGAGGAGTTGGAGAAGGAAGTTAGCCGAAGAATTAGATTGTCCAAGAATTTGTGATGTTTCTTGTTTTTTCTTGATGGAAAACCAAGTTGTGGCTTATTTTGCCGCAAATGAGCGTGAAATGAATGATTCTTGACTTAGCTAGTATAGGTGTAAATTCTGCAATTGAACACTAATTTCGGAAAATATGGAGAATCAGGTGAGTTGTAGCGCCAATCTCGTGTAAATCATTTTTTATTGGATCAAAATTATGAGGGTGGCATTTAGTTGGACAAAAATAGGAGGAAGATCCAGTAGATTCTGGACACTTTTGTGGGTAAAATTTGTGGCCTTAGTTTTTGAGAGAAGATTTTATACGGGTGGGAATGGGATTGCCATCTATCTATCTGCATGGGCCACTCGATTTTTGTTCTTGTGAACTTCATTAAATTTAAGTTTGATCAAAACATTTACTAAGTAATAAATTGGATAGCGAGTGATCATGGATTTCAACCAAAAAAAACCTCTTTTTAATGTATTTTATTACCACTCGAATCCCAATTATTTTATAATCCTAAATATTATAAAATAATATTAAAAGAATTAAGCAATACAAATTTATTTCAAAAGCATCACTAGGGGGTAATCGAACCGAGTCGAGATGAGTAGTGTCGAGCTTCAAACTTTTTTATAGAATACTTTGATGTTCACAAATTTTATCGAGCTTTAATCAAGCTTAAATGAATTTTCTAAAATTTAGAATATATTTTAAATTCATTATTATTTTGAAGAAAAAAGTTATTTATTCCAAAATTAATATCATATTCATGCTCAAACTCTTAAATTTCTCATTATTAGAAAGATTTATCATTATTGTTACTCTTAAATCATGAAAATATTATTTTATAAAAGTAATTATTTTATATTTCTTACTAATTTGAGCTAACGAGCCTGCTCACGAGCTCACGAGTCGAATACTATGATGCTCAAGTTTGGTTCGTTTAATAAACAAGCTTTACTAAACGAACTCAAGCGAGCTTTTATCGAACAGAGGCGGATCTAGAAATTTTAATTTGGGGATCGATACAATATATAAATGAACTAAATTGAGGGTGTATTATGTGAAGATATACAAATAATATGTAAAAATATATAAAAATAATAATAATAACATATATTAAATAGTAATTGTAACGCCCCCAATTAGCCTTCCCAACTACGAGGCACATTACAGTTGTGGATTATGTTTATTGAAGGTGGAAATAAGGAGGAAGCTCGACTGCTCAA
>JAPKLW010000976.1:149632-170733 GCA_026898455.1 Plectranthus barbatus | reverse complement strand
GTGAGTTGCATAGCATTCATATTTAAACTATATTTTTGGGCATGTTTCCATTGGGTACAATTGTACTCAGCCCCTCGTGTTATTTCTAAAACGCGCAGGTTAACTAGCGAGGATGGAAAGGTGGTGGTGTAAAGGATGGAGCCGGATTTGTACAGATTTTGAAAATCCTGTGATATGCATCGTCATATGCATATCACCATCACGCTGCACACACCGCTGCATCGCTCTCTGAAATACTTTTCCTTCCCATGTTTAAAACTTTTGACGAAAACCAAGTTTAACTGCTTTACGTGTTGAAGTTTCCCTTTTGAATGTATATATAGGTGGTTTTAAATTGTTAATTCTTCCGTTGCTTATTTTAAATGTTTGAAAATCGATAATCCTCGACTGTAACGTGCCTCGTAGTTGGGGAGGCTAAATGGGGGCGTTACAGTAATAAATCAAAAATTTGGGGGTACAAGTGTACCCCATTGTATATAGTGGATCCGCCTCTATTATCGAGCCAAGATCCGAATAACTCAAAAATAGATTGATTCATTTACACCCCTAAGCATCACATCCATTGTCTATCTATATTTATAATATTTCCTAATTTCTTCTCAAAAAATGCAAGCACCCTATTTCTCTAGTTATATATAACTTAATCTACCATTTGTGATGACTGATGAGCAAGATCCCACCTATAAAGGAAAACAGATAAGATTGGTCATTTTGGCAGTCCTCGCCAAATTTCAAATGTTAAGGCAACCAATATATTTCACGACAAGTAACACCATACCAAAATAAAACAATAAAAAAAAACCTCAATAACACATTAACACCCTTCACTCGGGATATAGTGGTTAAAACACCTTTCTTATGATTGAGAGATCACATGTTCGAGCTCCCAGGAGGACATTTGGGTGTGTGAGTGAAGTGGGTGTATAAGTTTAAGATTAATGTACACTTATTAAAAAAAAAAAGTTAGTCATGGATTTAAGTTAAATAAAGATCTCTTCTTCCTATTTAAATTGTGTACCCTAGTTTTAATGGACGAAGTTATTTAAATATATAATTTAAAGATTATAAATTTTATCTCATAATCTAACTTGTAAACGGTCATTATTAATATAATCATGTAATATAATAATATTAGCTATGCTCTAATTTAGAGAAAAGTTATTGCTTATTTTTCTACTTTGCCAACCCTCCTACCGTCCACAACTCTAAATTTCCTCTGTCGCCATCCACAAGATTATATAAAGGGTGAATATCTTTTCATTTTATTGGTCAAGTAAGTCATTTTTATTTATATATAAAAAGCCTGTGTACAAACTTTAAATTAATGTTCAACTCTAGAATCTTATCTTCACATTCTATAGTCAGAGAATAGTTGTCAGATTCATTTATACAAATTTTTTTCTTTCTCAAAGCTAGGGAGATTTATCCCCAACTCAAAACGCGTAAAACTTTGCAAACCGTCCCACAATAGAATTGTTTCATCCAATTAACCAAGCGAATATTCCACCATGCACAAGTCACGACATATGGCTTTTTTTTATTGTTCAATAATTGAGACCCTTTTCTCAAACATGTAGTGTGGCCTGCACTTTAAATTTGAGATTGCAAACTTTTTTTTTTTTTTTTATGACAATGTACACAAAAGAAAGAAAAAAATTTAATCAAATATTTAGGATTGACAATTTTTAACATAGCACGAATCCGTAAAATAATAATTATTTTAAATACAATGCGACCTATAAGCTCTAAACACAAGTACAAAGCGAACATGACACAAACATAATACTCCCTCCATCCCATTGAAGTAGTCCCACTTTCCTTTTTTGTTTGTCCCATAAAATAGTCTCATTTTCCTAAAATGACAACCTTTTTCACACTCACCAATAAAATATTAATTTCACTACACTCACAACTCTTAATTCCCGTGCCAAAAAGAAAAGGGACTACTTCACCGGGACGGAGGGAGTATTACTTATTAAGAATTCGACCCGACCTGATAACATAATATTGACCTGTTGAGAATATAACATGATTTTTTTATAAGAAAGATATATTGGGTGATGTGAACACGACACGAACGTGGTATATTTTCGAATAATATGACCCAATACAAATACAACACGATAATTTTGTGTTTTTAATGGATCAACACGATTACAATTCGAAATGCATGAATTGTCAGGTATATTAATAATAAACAGGTAAAAATTTTAAGGGTTAATTTCAATTTAATTCCTAATGTTTGCGCATTTTTACAAAAATAACCTAATGTTTATAAAATTACAATTTAGTTCCTAACGTTTATCTATTTTTGCAATTTAATTCCTATCGTTACTCCAATTTCACAATATAATTCCCAACATTACAAATTTACATTTTAATTCCTAAAATTTATTAAATTACATTTTTAAATACTAACAACTATTTTTTGAGTTTTAATTAAAAAATAATCAAGCACCTTACATATATTCCTAATATATTTTCTTAATTTCTTGAATAAATTATTAGTTCTTAAAACTTGTTCAATTTTAATATTTAATTTTTAATAAATGTCTATTTTTTATAATTTAATTCATAAATATTAAAAATTAAAATATAAATTTATTAATATTAGTTTTTTTAATAGAAATAGGCATCCATTATTTTGCATAAATAGATTAAAGTTAGGAATTAAATTACAAGAATTGAAACATTAACTTATAATGTAATTTTAAATAAAAAAAGGAACAAACTTTATGATTTATTTTTTTTTTTTGCAAAAAATATAAAAAAATATTAGGAGTTAAAATATAATTTTATAAATGTTAGATTATTTTTTAATTAAATTACAAAATAGATAAACTTTAGTAGTTAAAATATAATTTAATATGAAATAGGGAATAAAACCCAACTTTTAAAATGTGGGGAATTAAAATGCACACCTTGTATATGTTAGCATTAAATTGCTAAAATGAACAAACGTTACGATTTAAATAGCATGTTTGAAACTTTAGAAACTAAATTACAAAATAGACAAACGTTAGGAATTAAATTGCAATTATGTAAATGTTAGGCTATTTTTGTAAAGATGAACGAACGTTGGGAATTAAATTACAATTCACCCAAATTTAAAATAATAGGTCTCGAAAATCATTCTCACGTCTTCGTTTCCCTTCTAAAAAAACCACATATTTAAGAATTAAACATGAATCTATTGCTTTCTGAAGAGAAAAAAGAGTTTTTTTTCTTTCTAGTATTCTTAGTTTTTATTAGTATTAGACCCGTAAGTTATACAATCTAACATGAATTAAATAATATTTTATTTTATGATATTGAAATATAATTTACAAATATATATATATATATATATATATATATATATATAAGTATTTTTAATAACGGCGAAGAAAATCTGAAACTAAATTAAAATCGCAAGGAACAGTGGCATGTTATTTCCATAAATTGAGGGATTAAAATAAAGATTTTTTCTATAAAATGATGATTAGCAATAGGCTAAAAATAAGTACATGTACAATATTCAACAACAAAAAAATTACCTAGAGCCAAGCTTCTCAAGTTTAATTATTAATTTTAAGAAATCATTGAGTTTTTGTAATGAAGTATAATAAATAATTCTAAGGTTTTAGTGAAAATTCCAAATCACTCTTTAATTCAAACTTAGGAACACGTGTCACATCCCCATTGGTGAAAATGATGGTAAGATGAATTTGAAAGGAAAGAAATGTAATTAATCTTAATTAAGTGGTAGAGACCCACAATCAATTTCCTTGGAAATTTGGGCTGCACTAACCACAACTTCCACTCCTTTCTATCCAGCAATGATGGTGTACCTCATGTTTATCTCGTAGGACTTACAATTTCTAATATGATATTAATAATAATTATTTAAAATAAAAAACAACAACAACCCAAAACTCATTTTCTGATATTGAAATTAAATGAGGAATCTCTATGCATTTTGCATTTTAGACAATAGAATAATCAAATGGTTGCGGTCATATTTCAGTGATCAAGTTTCACACGTATATATGTGGGGAATTTAGATTCCAAAAGCGTGGATGATTTGGTATAAAGACACAAATGATTATAATGTTTGTATGTGTTCAATAAATTATGACTCATCAGTTCGAGATAAAATAAGGACACTTGAGGTGAAATTTAATTTAATGCTCTCTTATATAAAGATTTATACAAATCAATGGTGTGCTAAGTTATGGAGTTTGAATATGTTTGAAAACTGGAGCAAAACCTAAATTTTATTTATAGACTCCATTACAATTGTGTATGAATTATTAAAAGCAGACGAAACTTGACGTTGGCTTCCCTTTTATTTGACAAATATCATTGATGAATGAAAATGAAACTCTATTATAAAAATCTTGCTCACGGAAAGGGAGGTAAATTCCGTGGCTCACAACATTGTTTTATTTAGAGCTAACTGTAACGAGACTATATTTTGGGAAATTGATTTTCCAAATTAGGTTTGCAATCTTCTTTTGCAAGATTTAATATAATGAAAATCTTTTACTCTGAATAAACAGAGGACTAAATGAAATTGTAAATGACAATTCTAAATAAATACAAGCGTTAAAACTATGTATACAATCACCCTTATAACTTGTAAGTAAGAAAAATAAAATTAGATGTTGAGGTTGTAAAGCAATAAACTCAGCCCGGAATTATGAATTTTTAACTATCAAATAAAACCCGAATTAATAATAGGTAAAAATATTATTGAAGAAATTGAAATAAATAAATAAATAAAAGGAGCATGTGATGTGGGGGAGTTGAATGGTGAGAGAGAGAGAAGAGCACAACATTCCCACCATCACTTGTACGGATGTCAATTTAGCCCGAAACCCGCGGATTGGCCCGATTAACCCGAGCCAAAATGCGGGTTAGGGTCAAGATATTTTGGCTCGAAAAATATTTAGCCCGATTAGCCCGAGACCGAATAAACCGAGGCCCAATAGGGTTGAGCCCAAAATCCGATGGGTTGGCCCGATTAACCCGATTAACCCGATTATTATTTTTATTAATATATTTTCATAATTATAGTAATAAAATCTACTTCTAATATTTAAAATGATATTTATTAATTAAGTATTTGTAACGCCCCCTTTTTCGCCTTCCCAAACTTAGGGCGCGCTACAGTGATTTGGGTGATTTAAACAGCGGAAGATTTAGATAATCAAACAGAAACAAGGGTTCACACCCAAACGGTTCAACATACATGACTGAGATAACGGTGTTTGTAACGAGGCAAACAAACCTCGCAACCACAGAGTACGAATTGTAACGAAAGGCAAGGAGTTTAGTTTCTCAGATAATTATTACAACTGGGAAGGAAATAAATTCAGAGTTTCATGCAACGGAGAGTTACACAGTGGAGACATGCATATGAAGATGCATGTCTCAGGATCAAGGTTCTTATTGGGATAATCCTGCCCTTGACACCGCTGCATCCGCATCGCTACCACTAACCTGCACATTTTAGAAATAATGCACAGGGGTTGAGTACAACGTACCCCGTGAGGACATGACCCGAAAACAAAGATACCTGGTTAAATATGAATGCTATGCCACACAGAAATAAAACACGGGGTTTTAGAAAGCATTTGCCCGTGTTTTATTTCAAAACATTTTTGCACTGTACAGTTTTTCTCACAAAAGAAGACATATCTGTTTTAACATTGTGTGACCGGAAGTTGGCCGACTTCCAAGCCACGATGAGAAGTGGGGAATGGAGGACCACTCAGCCTACCGTCATCATTTAGTGCACTGGTCTCAGAACTCGCAGCATTGAGACCACGATCGGTTTAAGACACAGCGTGTGTCTCTCCTTATTTCTCCGAAGGTATCAATACTCCATTGAGTGACCAAGTCTGAGCTTGGCTCGAGACAAAGGAGGATCGATGCCCCCAGGGTTTAAGAGTCTTGGCGCAGGGTTCCCACAGAACCTGGATCTATCCTCGTTAAACCAATATCCCTGGTCAACGACGGTTGACCAGAGGAACAGATATGAAATCAAAACATTTTGGCATAGACAATCAGTTAAAAATCAAATCAATTTGCATGCTTTTCAAGGAGTGGGGCTTATAGCCCAAAATCAAGTGAAAATAAGAATAAAATCGTCCCCACCTCAATGCTTACAGATACAGCGCAAGTATGTGGATTTGTGATTGAAAAGCTCTCCGGTCACCCTGTGTTTCCTTCAATTGACAACACAGGAGATACAACAAATTAGGTGAATTATCTATAGGGTATGAATCAACACCCGAGCTGATGTTATCGTACATTTTAGGTTCTAAGACATGTTGGTCTTACGACGAGACAAACATAATTCTAGCTACCCAACATGCATTGCCCGTACATCGAACATGCATGAACTTATCCAACTTTCCTCATCTCAGAAAAACAACCCATGGCTAAATAATCAACCAATTCAGAGTTTGAAAAATGAATTAAACACTTCAACACGTAATAGTACTTGCATGATTTATTATAGTCGATTCCCAACGTCCGAAATTAGTTCAAATTGCACATATTCAAACATCAATAGCCTCAGAACTGATATAAATAAGCATGCGTTGAAAATAAATTAAATCGGATGGAAAACGGGTGTAGAAAACACGAAAACAGCCGTGGCCACGTTGATCAACGGCGGCTCTGTTGATGGACGGTGGCCCTGTCGATTGATGGTGGCCCTATCGATCGACAAGAAAGTCGACAGCAGCAGCTGCCGCAACCCGTGGGACGCGGCTGTTTTTCTCCGGCCATTTCCGGCCGTTTCCGGCCAAACCAAAGACTCCCGATGCACCCCCACCCTCTATAAAACACTAGGAACTAAATGAGATGCAGCACAACCCACGAAATAGTGAAAACAAGCTGCTGCAGCAGGTGAAGAAAAAGGAAGGAAACCCTACCTTTCTTGGATGTTTCAGGTGGTTTTTCCGGCGATCGGTCGGCGGGGGTGAAGATCCAACACTACCAAAAGCTTCCTACCATCATAAGAAACAAGAATAAATAGGTTAATCACAGGTTCATCGTCGTTTTCACGGAGTTCCAACGAAGGTTACGGTTTCGAAATCGCTTACCAACAAGCCCTGTTGATCGAGCTGTAACTCTCGCGATCCTTAACCAAATCGGTTGCTTCTGGATTCTATGGAAAGCTTGAAGCACGATCTTTGTTTTGTCCTCAGAAAGCGTGGCCTGAATCTCGCTCAGTTGATCGGAAAAACGCGACGAAGGTGATGTGTTGGAAGCTGCTGCACGGCGTGATGAAAGAGAGGGAGTGAGCTGCTGAATTGAATTTCTGATCTGAATAGCTTGTTTAGCCACATTTCTCAATCACACAATGATTGAGGGCACGTGGGGGGGGGTATGGGGTGTGATGGGGAGCGCCACGTGGCACGTTCCCACTCGTTGCAGCTCCGGATTCGTTATTACATGCAATAACCCCGTTATTCTACCTTCGTTGCTTCTTAATTTGACATGCATTGTCCAATTTAGAAAATGTACATCCATGGAAATGCTCTAAATCACGAATCCTACCCGTGGGTTCAATTCCACAATTTTTGGAATTTCTTCGTTTTCACCCCGAACTTAATAGTTCGAAAAATCATAAAATATTCCACGGGTTTCAGAATCTCATTCCGATTGTTTCTAAAATTCTTATAAATCAATTCCAAGTATACCCTAGCTTGGTGAAAGAAACGGAGTTCTCGGGTGCAAGTTGTCGATTTTAACGTACCCAAAACACACTAAAAACCCTAGTTTATCGCGCACATATTTTCTACGTAAAGTTCGTTTGCATGGTTGCTTAGGGTTTCTTAAAACGTACTCATGGGCATTATGTTTGCATGAAACGGACATGCATGCAACAACGGGTGTCGATAATTGAGTAACGAACAATTTAAGGGCAAAATAAATAATCCCCTTTATTTAATAATTAATTAAGCTAAAAGTCGCTTAATAAAACTCGAGATATTACAGTATTAAGTTATATAATTGTATTTAGTTCAAATAATATTCAATACATAGTTTAGTTTATTTATTTATGAAGTTAAATGTATTCAAATATTGCTAAAATATCAATATATTATGTTTTTAATAGATAAATTTATCATTATATAAAATTTCATGATGTGTTTTGCATTTTTATAATAGATAAATAATATTTTGCTTATTTTTCAACATATAAAATATTAAAAAATAATGAAAATACATTAAAAGTAAAACATAATAAATAAATTCATTAGCCCGACGGGCTAACCCGAAAACCGATGGATTAGGGTTAGGGTCAAGATTTTTTAACCTGAAAAAATCTCAGCTCGATTTGACTCAGACCGATTAACCCGCAACCCGATAGAGCTGGCCCGAAACCCAACGGGTTGGCTCGATTGACATCCCTAATCACTTGACTTACAACCCCATAGCACTTCATTCAAAACTGACATATCTTATATTCAATTATTTTATACTCCAAACTACCCTCTCATATTAATTTTCAAACTGACACCATCTTCAGAAAGAAAATAAAAAAAACTTTGACCATTTTGAAATGTATTCAGAAATTTTGAAATTAAATCAAAATACAAACTTGAAACAAAAAGTCACAAAAATTTGAGAAACTTCTTTTTTTGGGCTAAGAATGGGATGGCGAGATAGAGAAGCCAACAATCCAAGATGTATTATTATTATTTTGTTTGGTTCATATGATATCAGAAATACATCTACTCAATCGTATAATCACAACTTTACTAAAAAACGTTCGTTTGCTATTCTATTAATCTTCATTTTTAATTAATTTTGCTCATTGATTGTGTTTATTCAATTATTGAGATTTATTCTCATGTTAGACTCATTCTCATCTCATTATACCTAATATTTACGATATTATAAGATTGTAGAAAAATGAGATCACATAAAATTGATAATAGCAATTGCAATATGTGTAGAGATCATCGATAATAGAATTTTTATAGATTGTAAATAAATTGATATTAGTTAAATAATTTTAAATAGCGATGTTAATTTAGCTCGATGTTTACGGATTGGCTAAATCGAACCAAAATTTAGTTTAGTGTTAAATTATTATGGCCCAAAAAATATTTAAACCGAATAACTTGATGCTCAATAGGGTTAAGCCCAACAACCAACGAGCTAACCAGGTTAATTTTTTTTTAATCATAATTATATTACCAAAATTTACTTTTAACATTTAAGATCATATTTTTTAACTAAGTTTCAAATAGTATTATTGTATTTAGTTAAATAGTATTTAATAATAATAAGTAAAGATTTATTTAATCATGAATTTAAAATATTATTAAATTAAAATATAAATCTTTAATATTTAAAGCGATGAATATATGAAATTTTGCTTTTTTTTTTTTTATATAAAGGAAAAAAATACTTCATATCCTTTTTTTATTACTTAGAAGATTGAAAGAGGGAGAGAAATATTTAATAACATAAAAATTCTTATAATTAAAATTAAAGTAATTTGTAACTTCATTGTTCCAACGGTGTCCGAAAATCAAAAGTTAGAGTCGAGATTTTCTTGCTTGAAAAAATTAATTTCAATCCAATTCGATTTGGATCAAATGACCCGCAAGCTAATGGTGTGAGCTTGTAATATGATAAGCTTGCTCGATTGACATCCTCAATTTGAAGCATAAATTTTAACTTGACTTTTAAATTTGAAAGTTGAACTAAAGTAGATAGAACTTTGATATTTCACTTTTTTATAAATAAATTATAATAGTTTAATATTACATTAGTAATAAAAATATATACACGTTGTGCATCGCACATACATCAAACTAGTTAATAGAAATGCTTGATCTTGCCAATTTAATTCAATATAAAGAGGGCATTACAATAGATCCATTATATTTAAAGTATTTAACTTTCAAGAAATTAAGTATTAATTTTTCATAAAATTACAAATATCTCGCAATTCGAACAAGCTTCTAATAAAAAAGCATAAACTTGATTGAATAAATTAAAAAAAAATGTCAAGATTGAACCTGAAGATACATTTAAATAAGAATTATTTCATTATCTTTAAATAGTTGCGGCGGAGGTGGAGACGCTGGTTCTGGGCCCCTTATTTCTTAAGACTCTGCAGCTGGTTGAGCCTGCGCCTTGCCCTTGCCCTTGCCCTTGCGGCACCATTTACGGATGCAACAATATAGCAGAACAACAATATATCAGATCCGTATCCATTGTTGATTGTAGAATATTTTTTAAGCACATTTCATCATATTTATAGCCTTTTGCATGATGCCAGGGGTAAGACAGGAAATTTATATATATATTCTTATATAAGGAAGTAGTTGTAGAATTATAGAAATTATATATACTGAATTCACTAAGAAATTATATTATACTAGTCCACATACTTTAGTTATATTAATTGTATGAATTATTCCACATACTTTAGTTATAGTATGTGTACTCTATAAGATTTATTTTATATTGTATATTAAACACTATCGAATTAATATAATATTATGCATGCTCAATATGTAAATTTAATGTGTTAGTATTAACTATATCCTTAAAATCAAGTTTTCATAATGGAGTATATTAATAATGTATGTGATATTAAATTATATTAGAAAACCCATCAGATTCGAATAAAAGATTATAAGCAGGATTTACAATTTAGAGGTGATAATTGGGTGGGGTTCGGGTTGGCAGGTCGGATTGAAACCTAATATTAACACGTTATATGTCAACCCGAACCCGATTCATTTATCTTACGCGTTAGAAAAGTCAATCCGAACCCGACCTATTTATTTTCATGTCAACCCGAAAATGATCCGAATGACCCATTTAATTATATTAAAAATTAATATTAATTTTTTTATCTTTGTGTTTATTTTATTTACTCTATTGAAACATAGAGTGGTGATCATATCACAAGTCCCTTTTAGATAGGAGAAGAGAATGAATATGAACCTTTGATTTGTCAAATCTAATGGTTGAGATATGATTTTAAATTTTATATTTGATTTTTATTTTTTATTATAAACTATAATTAAAGGTATTTAGGTAAATAAAATATGGTGGTTACAAAGAATCTTATAATATCTCTCTTCTCCAACTAAGGTTTTATTTTTTTTCAATATTCTCTCTCCTTTAAACTTCTTATAAAACTTTAAATAATCATAACTCACTTAATTTAAATTATTTTTTTATGTATCATATATCAAATTAAAGATAATTTAATAATCTTTCAAATGAAATCCATATTGCATATGTTTAGCATAAAAAATCACAGTAAAAAAATAAAACTTTGTAATATTTCAGCTTTACATACGTTATTGCATTATCTAGCATATTATGTTGCATTATTTAGTTCTAGTTATTGCATTATCCGTCATATTATGTTGCATTATTTAATTCTTCTTATTAATGTTTCAGTTTTACATAGGACATCCTTTATATTTTGCATTATTATTTTTGGTTATTGCATTATTTTTTATATTAAGTTGCATTATTCAATTCAACTTATTAATGTCACTCATCACATTATACTTTGTATAATGTTACATTATTTAGTTTTAGTTATTGCATTATCCTTTATATTTTATTGCACTATTAAATTTAATTTATTAATGTTTCAGTTTTACGTATGCAATTGTCTAAACTTTATATTATGTTGCATTATTTAGTTTTAATTATTGCATTATTCTTTATATTTTGTTGTATTATTCATTTCAACTTATTAATGTTATAGTTTTACATAGCCATTGTTTTATGTTGCATTATTTAGTTTTAGTTGTTGCATTATCCTTTATATTTTGTTGCATTATCAGTGCATTAATACATGATTTATGAATAAACTCACTAATTTTTATTTTTACTATGATATCATATTCAAAGCATATCCAATAGGGATTTTGTGTTAAAGAGAATTAAATTATCTTTAATTTGATATATGATACATGAAAAAATAATTTAAATTGAATGAATTATGAATATTTTAAATTTTACAAAAATCTAAAAGGAGAGAGAAACCAATTACATATGATGAAAAGAGATAATTATGAGATGTGGTCCCCTAATATTAGATAAGTCAAATCTAATATCTATCCAAAAATGACTAAAATACCCATGTAATCAAATATAAATCTTAATTTTAAATTTGATCATAACCATCCAATTTACAAAATAAAGGGCTTAGATCCATTCTCTTCTCCCATCTAAAGGGGTACTTGTCACTTTAACACACCCCTTGTAACATATATGTATATATATACAATAAAAAATAATAATAAAATATAAACAAATTATAATTTGTCACTTTTTTCCTTAAAATATTATGTCTCATTAATTTATTATATTTATTATTTTTTAAATAATACAAATATAATATTATTATAGGATAATATTTAAATCAAATCATAGACTTTATATTTTATATACTTCTTCTTATTTTTATTTTTTGTATATATAGTTTGACAAATAATATAGAAATAATTTATATTATAATATATGTAATATTAATGAAGAAATATTAAATATATTTAATAAGACATCATATATTTAGTTCACGCTGTAAATCATCTTATCACATCAATTTTATTTTATTTTTAATTTTGTTTTACGTGATATGTGTTTGTCCCGGGTTATTAGAGTATACTTAATGTGCACACAGAAATTAATTTGATTAATTCGGTATACTTGCACTTATCCTAGCTGAAGGTGACGTGTCAGCTTGGTTTGTCAAATATTTGTTCAGGTACTTAAGGTCAAGTATGCTTTAAGTTAGTATTCAAAGTATACTGCAACACTTGTGTGTTGAGTTTTAAATGAAAATAAACTGACAGTATAAAAGAAAACAATAAATGACGAACTATATATAGTGGTTCGGACCGAAATGTCCTACGTCCACTCTTCAGACCTAAGTCAGGTAATCCACTAATCTTAGAACTTTATAGGTGCTCATACGATCTATTACTTGATGAAGAATGCCTCATCCTTCAGTCCACAAGCACACTCGTCTGGTCCTTGATTGGTTCTTCGTATCGCAACTCCTCAGAGTGTGGACGCACCACTCACCCTCCTCGTAGCCGGAATAGGGTGTTTATTGTTCTCTCTTAAACTATCTCCTTGGCGGCAGATTACTCGTAAGAGTCAGAATACAAGTCGTACTTGACTATTTTAGTCTTTGTTGGAGAGAAAGACTACCAAGAAATAACTCAAGAACACTAAGGTTATGAGTCTCGTGTTCACAAAGATGACACACGAGAAAGTTTAATAACCTCGAATTTTATGTCTAAAACTTTAGCTTTTTAAGTTTGTTTGTTAATAGAAAAAATACTTGAATTTGGTTCTTCGTAAAATGTAGCTTGAAAATCGTAACTTTATAACCTTTTCTGTTGAAATCTCTAGTATTTGTAGCCGTGAGATAGAAGGTTTGAAATAAATTTCCGTTAGAGATAAATTGGATTATGTCCAATCGGATGTCTCTGTTGATTGTTGCACTAGGTGGGTAGGTGGAGTTTTTCCCAATGTTTCACAACTACTTTCGCTTTTTCTAACAGTAAAGTGACACTTCGCCTTTGTGTCAGAATGATAGTTTTTATCAGTTTGAGGAGTCTTGGACTAAATGTCCTAGGTATCGAAACTTAGAGTTTCGTGCTTGCAGACTTTAAGGAATCTCTAATTCTTAAAGTATGTACTTCATCAGTACGTTCCTCAAATGATTCTTCTTGTATCTTTGCGCTGGGATCTAGACTATGAAGTCTATGCTGATGTTGTCATACTTGCAAGTCCATGCTGGTGACGTCATCCATCAATATACGCTTGGTCCATATGTTGGCAAATTTGGTATACCGAGTGAACCGTACTGGTTAGACTCGTACTTGGCAAAATTTAAACTTATTAGTCAGACTCTTATATTCCCATACTTATGCGTTCGAAACGAACCTTAGTCTGTTGAGTCTTTTGCGCATTCTAGACTGATTAGCAAGTCTAGTATTCAGATTAGTTCCAACTTAAAACTCGATATTGATCCTATATAGGACTTTATATTTTCGACTATGTTGAAACTATCTAAGATGGCTTTTACACTTTGACCCACCAAGACATAATAATAAAATAAGGAAATTTCTAACAATTTTCCCCTTTTTGGTGTGGTTAAAGTCATATCTAACCTAAGCTGATGAGGAGAGAAAAACTTCCAGAGTTCTTACAAGTATGGAACTATCAGTCTATAAACTCAGAGAAAGTTCCCCCTTAAACTCAACTTACTATACTTAATATTTTCCCCCTTATCCTTGGGAGAGATATTGCTCGATTAAAATATTTCAATTAAGTTTAGATCATTAAAAATCTTAAGTAAAAGAGAGATTATTGTTGGACAAAAAGATATTGTCATCAACAAAATAGTTTAACCATATAATGATGCAAGGAAGCTTTAAATACAAGGATGAACTATTGAAGTCTCAACACCAAGTAAGGAGATATTCAGGAGGCCACTTTACTTATTTTCAGTATCGGAATAGCTCGCGCCTTTGCCTTTTGATGGTGAGGCAATAAGCTCAGTAATTCTTTTCATGTCGGCCTCAAACTTCATCTGACATTCCTCATCAACTCTCCTACTTGCCTCTTCCCCTCTTTGACTGCACCGATAAGAGTAGTCACGGTAGAGGTCACTGTCTCCATCCTTTCATTGCTAATTTTGAGAACTTTCTCCTATGAAGCTTTAACAATCTCATGGATGTGTGCTAGGAGGTGAGATGAGCTTACATATTCATCTTGAACAATAGTAGTGGGTGCTTCTTCGGGAGTGATCATGACAGAGGTAGATGGATCTTCTTGATCTTCAGGCGGAGATCCTAACGTGGATGCTCTAGTTTCAGATGGAGTTGCAGCTTGCTCTTCGGACTTGGATGAGGTAGATTGAGCAGCACCAACAATGAACTCCAACAGTCTAGCTACCGCCAGTGATAAATCAACAGGCTCAACAGTAGAGTGCCTCACTACAGGAAAATGATTCCATGTGCGGGATTTCCCAAGTCGGAGTAGCACGAGCCCATACCTCTTGAGAATTTTGTCATTTGCAAAGTCTGGTCCCCATCGAGGAATTTAGAATAACAAGGGCTTCACCCTAGGATATCAGTATGACCTTAGTACTGTTGGGTTTTGTATACAGAAAGAATTTATTACAATGAGTATACATTCAACGATATTTCCTATCTGTTAACAAACTTACATGCGAGTAACAACGGTATCCTCCTATCTCACCGATAGGGATGATCATACTGCGTGTTATAGATCGTAGAAGACAGTATGATCACTTGACCTAGTGAGATATAAATATTATCACAGCCGAGACAGCGTATGAGGATAAGTCTGTCAGTATAGGCTGCAACATAGTCGGAAAGAAAAAATCTGTCTTGATTACTTGATATGCTGGTACGCATGGTGGCGTATTGATTGGACCATAGTGAGATGTATTCTACTTTCATATTCTACCGTCTGATTTCAGAGAATAAAAGATCTAGATCTTGATTGAGTCCAAACCCCAACGAAGGTTCAGGGGCTGACACAGGTTGACTATTGCTTTGGCTTGCCATGGTGGAGAGCCTGAGTAGTGTGCTCGCATACCCGCATCTTGGGTAACAGCAGTTCGTGTATTGCAGCTTGAGACTAGAGCTAGGTAACCATATCTGAGTAATAGGATGGGTACTGTTGGGAAATTTGGCTAAGTTTCCTTTCCCCAGTAGCTACTTGTTTAGATTCTTGTTTTGGTGTTTTGGTGGATCAAATCCAAAGTCCTACCAGCGTCAGTTTGTCTCTAGAATAGCTCTAGTCTCAAATGTAAAGTCCTGTTTAGGTCTTTTGAGTTGTAAGTCGCAGCTGATCAAGACTCATGCTGGCACTGTTCACCAGCATGAGAAGTGCTTACCACTGGTTACTGTTCACCAATTGGAAAAGTCTCATCCGAAGGCGGCTGACAAAGACTCGTGCTGACACTGTTCACCAGCATGAGAAGAGCTAATGACTGGTTACTGTTCACCAGTTGGGAAGGATTTCACCAGCAGGCGACTGACAAATCCTACCAGCAGAATAGGTGTTCTCACTGACACTGTTCACCAGCGGTGAAGCCACCAGTCATGGGAGATTCCAAAGGTTAAACATCAGACATATTGGTAGACTTAAATTGTGCCAGCGCAAAGTCACCAGCAGAGACTGCCAGCACAAGATCACCAGAATGATCTACCAGTCGGATGTTACCAGCAGAATTCCAGATTCGCTCTCCCAGAGTCTTAGAGACAAAAAAGAAGATTCGTCGAGGAATTAACAGACAGAGTATGACTTTAAGGGAGGATACCTTAAAGTCTATCAGTTCAAGACACCAGTTCCGATTCCTCGTACTGACGAATAGTGCCGTTCTGACAAAAAGAGATCAATGTCAGATAAAGTGGACAAAAGCATGGCGCTTTCCGGAAATTCCTACCTGCCGCCGTCAGAAGGACATGCGAGGACAGAGACCTTTTCCGGATGTGTCCAAACGGCTAGAAGATTTGAATGGGATCCCGCGTCTATAAATAGGTCGGAACTACCAACATTTAAGACGCTTGCTTGCTTCAACATTCAATACTCTTCACCTACCGAAAGACTGGAAATTTATTACGCTCAAGCAAGTAGAAGCAAAGCACTTTCGAGGCCTTTCTAAAGGCTATCCGTGTGTTGATTTATCAAACACGAGACTTCAAGCTTCCAGCTTGTAAGTTACTGATCTCTTTGGTGTTCTTTCTCTTCTGAGGAAGTTCACAGCAGCTCTTGTGCCAGCCAGCACTTGAGTTATTACGGGCTTTTGCCGTATTGAGAAGATTCGTTCTTGGGAGAACTAAACACCCAGTGAAGCTGTGGAGGTTGAAGTGACGTGCTCGCACTCCACCAGCCGATCAGAGTTGAAGAAGGACAAGGCCGGGAGCGGTTGATCTAGTGAACTGGTGGACGAGGCATTCACCAGCTAGAGATAGATCGTAGGACGCTTGTACCCGATTACTCTTAGTGAAATTTCCAGTGCTACGACTGGAGAGTGGACGTAGATCAGTTGATCGAACCACTATAAATCCTTTGTCTTTTATCATCTTTCTGCATTTCATACTGATTTAAAACCCAGCACCCAAGTGCTGGTGTATATCTGAAAACTGATATAACTGTGCAAACAAGGCTAAAATATTCTAAGTCTTGAGATACCAGCTGACGAGCCAGTCGCCAGTCAGCTGAGTACGCAGAGTGCAAGTTGACTTACCAGCTGACAAGGTCCCAGTCAGCTGAGTAACCAGCAGAGTGCAAGAAACGATTAACCACAATTTCCGCTGCCAAGTTATACCCTGATAATCCGGGACCAACAGGTACATTCTCTAAGGAGCTCAATAGCATTCATCGTGCTAAAATCCTGCAGGCTGATTAAGTTCAAGCACGAGTGATAAGGTTTGAGTGGTACTGATCAGGAAAATAAGATATTAATTAATTATAGATAGAGCTTGTCAGAAGCTCCGATTAATTAATGAATGTCCAATAACCTTAAATATGGGGATTCTCAAGTAAATGCAGCCCGTTCTCATAACGTGGTAATAAAGGGGTAGGTCAGTATTAATTCTGTAGTGAAAAAGAATTAATATTAATTAATTAATTATGTCCTGGGTTTTGGACATGGGAATTAATTAATTCATAGGCCCACTTTATTATTTGCATTAGGTCTCAGGTTTGGCCTAATTAAATAGGCTGAATTGAGCCCAGTAGCCCATTAGGGTTTGCAACCCTAGGTCTATAAATAGACAGCTCTCTCTGAAACCCTAGCAACCTTAGAACATTCAATTAGTTTGAAACCCTAGGGAGAGAGAGATAGAGAGGGGCGGCAGCTCTGTGTGTGTTTGGGAGACGAAGTTTCGACTCTGGCCTACACAATCACAGTCCTGTGGAATCTTAACTAGTAGCAGGATTGAACAGCATTGGGATACAGATCTGAAGGCCCAATATGGAGAACAGGTTCATCTTTCTTTCTTTTCTATTGAATTAAATCTAGAAATTAGATTTGCTAATTTCTGTTTCCGCATATTTAATTGTATCGCGTGGTTGAATCAAGAGATTGGAATTCAAACACGAAAGATTGGATCTGAGACTACGGAGTTAAAGTGAACTCGTGAAATTCACATCATTAAATTAATAGGAGAATGCTAGGTATATCGTATGTTTATTATTCTCAACATCCATGAAACGATCTGGTTCATTTAGATTTAGTGATTCGGTTCGCCGGTAAATCCCAACAATAGGTATCAGAGCCAGGTTTGATTTCATGGCTCTGTTGGATGAGCAATTTCAATTATGCATGTATGGATTTTGAATTGTTGTGGATGTATGGTTTTTGTTCCTCGTGGCAACCCGTTCGATTTAATCCGTGGTGGTTTATCCATGTTTTGAGTAATCATGTTTTATAAATCATGAGAAAATTCGTGATTAGATTTGATAGGGAAAATTTGTAATAGAATAGCTATTGTAATTTTATTTTCAAATCTGTAATTGTATGGGTCAAAGAACAAAGACAGAGACCGGCGAGACGACGGCGGTGCACAACGGCGGGAGGAGGCCGTGCGACACATGCAGTTGCGGCGGAGCAGTGCACGTCGGTAGGCGGTGGCCTGTGCACGACGTGCGGCTGCGGAGCGATGCAGTCGCGTGAGCATAGTGCCGGCGCCAGCCGCATGAGCAGGCGGCTCGCAGCCGCAGATGGCAGCGACCGCGCCACGCGCGGGCAGCGGCTGGCGGCGGCGGTGGCTATCAGCCAGCGTCTATTACTGCTGCAGGAGTAGGGTTCGAGGTTTTACGCTTGGTGCCATTCGATGTAAACCCTAGGATTTGCAGTTGGATTGTGAGACCAATTTTCAAATCTCAAAACCCTAGATCCAAAACGATTTGGTAGTTGAGGATATCATGGCCCTGGAAAAATTGTGAAGATTTGAAGAAGATTTGGAATCAAATAAATTTGAAATTCAAATTTCAAATTTTGTAATAGATAGGATTATTTTATTTTTCCTATTTTGTGGGGCCGCGATGAATTTTTGTTTGTCTTAATTGCCTCGTATGATATGTGATTTATTAATTGCGCAATAAGCATGTGTAGATAATAGGAAATCATGTTTTACTGCTTTATTATTTACAACTTTAATCAGCATGCTTATGTGATTAATTTCTTGTTGGATTATATTTTGAATTTTTGGTCTTGTTTAATTACATGCAAAAATTTGGAAAACTATAATGACAATAATTATTTATGTGCGCATTTGTTTAATTACATGCAAAAATTTGGAAAACTAAAATGACAATAATTATTTATGTGCGCATTTAAGAAACCTTTTGAATAAAAAATACTAAGCGGATTTTTTAATTAAAATCGTAGACCTCCACAAAGTGGTCCTAGGCTGTAAGTGTATCTCCCGTGTTAGTAAACGTCTACTAGTGTAGCTTGCTAATTTCCGGAGGTGCATGGGCTGTAGTTGTTGGGATTTCTAGATAAACAATTTAAATCATGTGAATAGTGAGAGGGTTTTGCATAAACGTTTATGAGTGTAGCTTGTGTAACTCTTTCTCATAAGTATTCTGAATGACAAGGGTCCAAAGAAGTTCTAAAAACTTCGCTGGAATAGGTTTTGATAGAGAAATATCTTGTGATGCTGAATCGAGTAAGACAAAGAAGATTATTTTTGTCCCAGCGACTGGGATGATTCAGCAAAATGCTAGAAAAGACAAGGGGGGGGGGGGAAATCCTAAATCAACTGCTCAGCAAAGATGTTGGCAGACAAGTATCCCTCAGCTGACTACTCAGCAAAGACTTAATTACAAGTCTTCTGTAAACAGACCAACAAAGTTTAAGTATGCAACCCAGCAGATTGTTTCATCTGCTAGGAAGGTTCATACAAATACTAGCAAGGCTAAGCAATCTGCTGAGATTGTAAGGAAGCCAACAATCACTCCAAGTAGAAGGAACATCTACTTGAGGCCAGAGTCTAAAACAAATCTTTTTCAAAAGACAATGATGGCTCAACACACACTACACATTCATTTGCAAATCTCAGTAGTTATGCCAAAAGGAACGGAAGGGTGGTGAAACGCGATAACAAAAGGAACATCAAAATTATGAAAGTCTGGATTCCTGATCACTGCTATTTCTAACAGATTAATTATAATAACAGCGGCAAATAGATTTGTAAACCTTAAGGTTATCAATCCAGGGGAATTGTGTGGGGAAACTATCCTATATACTAGCTATGAGCCTAAGATTCATTATTTGAGAGATCCAAAATCAGGGTTTTATAAAAGTAAAGAAAACAATGGAGAAAATTAAAGTAGTTTTGAAAGCAAATTTAAAGGAACACAGATTCTAGGGAAGAATTCATATTATGGATGACATGTAGGAATCAATTAATTTAACAGGTGGAATACTGCAACAATGCTATATTTCCTTGTTTGGCAAATATAACCTAGATTACTAACTAGTGACTATCTCCGCTCGGTCTCAAAGTACACCAAATTAGTCAATCTGATAAGCAAATCAGTTCAATACCTACAGTCTAGTACATCTGTTTGGATAGTGTAGAACATATCATGCATTCCTATTCCCACTATTAATATTCACCTCTCGGTCCTTCTATCAATAGCTAGACATCTAAATTAATCGTCACCTCTCGGTCCTTGAATTAATCTAGAGTTATAGAATAAACACAGGAATCATGAACCTAATTAATTAATCCTAACATGCATCCATAATAATATCAACCCCTAGAACCCGCTAGGGTTTCTAGCAACTCATCGCAGATAGAAATCCAAAAGAAAACATATTAAATTGCATAAACATAAAGAACTTACAAGAAAATAAAAGGGTTTCGTGTTCCCCAAGTCTCCAAACTCTAAAAACTGAATACTATGATGATTGGTACTGAAAAATCAAATTTACATAGGTATTTATAGTGGTGGATGTGTATCCTATCAAATCTAGGGCTAAAGATATGAATAAATCTATTTTTCCTCGAATTTCCGCTCCAGCAGACAGCCTCGCGTCGATCGTG
>JAPKLW010000976.1:74172-149622 GCA_026898455.1 Plectranthus barbatus | reverse complement strand
TGGCCATAACTTCCTCCTCCGAACTCCGATTGACCCGATTCCAGTTGCGTTGGAGAGCTAACTCAAAGAATCATCCATTGACATGTGCCAATAGCTCGAATTCCTCTTGTGGAAGAAATCTTCACTGCTACTCTTACACGTCACTGCTTCCGGAACGAATTTCTCGTGAACTTAGGCCTAAAACCCTGCAAAAACACCAAAATGCGCATAATACCACCTAATATAGACTCATGCATAGAATATATATATATATATATAAACTCAATAAAATTACATAAAATAGTAGAAAATAATATAGATAAGCGAGTAAAATAATGAGCTTATCAATTCCCAAAGGTATAATCCGGAAAACTAATCCTACAGAACCCGCAATTGACTGGGTACCGAGAATATAACTTCTTCCTTTTGTAGGAACAGGGTCAATGAAGAAGAACCTCAAGAAAACTGAAAGAGTGGATCTTATATAGTGGATGCTCAGGTCACATGACAAGAGACGAAGAAATCTTCATAGAGCTTCACAAGTTCAGAGGAGCGTCAGTCTCATTTGGTGACAACTCCATGGCTAGAGTAATTGGAAGAGGGTGCATCGAGTAAAATGGAATGCAAATATTAAACGTTGCCCTCGTCGATAGCCTCAAGCACAATCTAGTGAGCATCAACCAGCTAAGTGAAAATGGATATATTATTTCTTTCTCACAGGTTGTGAAGTTGCTGATAGGACCACCGGTGAAGTAAAGCTGAGAAGAATCAGTAAAGGAGGAATCTACATTGCTGATTGGGAAAGTGGTCAACAAGCATCATGCTTTATAGCATTCAGCAAGGAAGAGACAAACTGGCTATAGCACTAAAGGCTAACGCATCTAAACTTTTTGAACTATCAACTATATTGCCAAGAATAACATTGTTGCAGGTTTACCTCAAGAAATCTTCAAGAAGGAAGGAATATGTAGAGCCTGTCAACAAAGGAAACAAGTAAAAGTTTCCTTCAAATCCAATCCAGAAAAGGCCACTTCAAACAGAATCCTTGAGTTGTTGCACATGGATTTATTTGGCCCTGTAACTCCTCCCACTGTAGGTAACAAACAATATACTTTAGTTGTTATTGATGATCATTCCAGGTACACATGGGTGAGGTTACTCAAAAGCAAGGACGAGGTGAAAATTATCCTTTCGTAGCTAATACTCAGAGTCCAAAATGACAAAAAACTCACGGTGAAAAGAGATCCAACAACGGTACAGAATTTTGTAACGGAGCATTGATGGATTTTTGCACTGATGCTGGGATAGGACATGAGAGGTCCACCACAAGAACACCCCAGCAGAATGGCTTGACAGAAAGAAGAAACAGGACTCTCAAAGAAGTCGTGCGGACAATGCTCGCAGATACAAATATGAGTCAAAGGTATTGGGGAGAAGCTGCTATGAATGCATGCTACACACAGAACAAAAACGGAATAAATATTTGCTTCAACAAGACTCCGTACGAAATATATCATGATCGTAAGCCTTCCTTAGTTTATCTTCGTATTTTTGGTTCACCATGTTATATCCATAATAATGGAAAGTCAAAATTTAGTACCATCTCTCCCAAAGCTGATGAAGGAGTGTTCCTAGGGTATGGACATCCATCTCACAAAGGATATAGAGTACTTAATAAGACAACCAAACTTGTGGAAATAACATGCAATGTTGTTTTTTATGAAGCTATTTTAGTGCGCAGGACCATGAGAAGTTAAAGAGATGAGACTCATGAAACTAATGATGTCAATGGATCTTCGGGCTTGAATACTTTCGAAGTTGAACCAATTGATCCGACTAGGTTAATAAATGAATCATCATCTCTACCGGAGATCTTGACTGATCAGTCAACAGTCAAGATGGTCGGTGATGCAACTGGTAATGCTGAGGCCACCATAAATTCTCTCAAAGAGCTTACATGTCAAAAGGGAACTCAAGGAGATGAAGCCGTAAATCAGAATGAGGATACAACGAAAGGTTCCCAAAATGGAGAGAGAATCATTAAAGACAACTCTGCTGAAGACAATCAGGAGCAGACTGCTGAAGACAGAAGTACTACACCAGTAATCCAGATTCCAGCAGATGACATGCCAGAAGACAGTTACTCAGCAGAAGACACCTTAACAAGTGTAGCAGACAGCTTGGAAAACTTATAGCTTGTTGACGTACCAGTCTCAAAAGAGCCCATTGGACTAACCAGCAGTCAAGACATTCATGTAGAAGAGCTACAAAGACCTAAATGACTGCTTAGATATCATTGATGGGAGCAATTTTAGGAGATATTGCAGATCCAATCCGAACTAGACATAGTGTCATGCTAACCTGTTTTATATCTCAAGAAGAGCCTACTAAAGTAGAAGAGCACTCAAATTAGCTGACTGGATCAACGCAATACAAGAGGAACTAGCAGAGTTCACAAGGAACCACGTATGGGATCTCGTCAATCGGCTGATACATCAGTCAGTAATAGGAACCAAATGAGTATTCAATAATAAGCGAGACAAAAATGAAATCGTCGTTCGCAACAAAGCCAGAACTGAATTCTGAATTTTTAGAGAGGGGATGTTCATTTTTCATTAAATAAACTTGGAAATTATCTCTAAATCCATCTCCCATCCATTTCCCATCCACATTCAAGAGGATCAAGGATACATTACACTATATTTGTTGAAGATCAAGGAAGATCCAAGGGTATATTGAGTACAAGTCAACAATTGGGGAAGATTTACATTTGACCTTTCAATTTGTAATGAATTTGCTTACTCTATCTCTTGTATACAATCAATTGAAAGGTATGGAGAACTAATTCCTTATGAGTGTTGTTTTGATTGATAATGTGTGAAATTGAGATTGAATGTTGAATGTTTACCTTCGTATGAGAGCTTGAATTACACTAGATCTTATCCCCAATCACCTAGGTGTAGGTAATAGCCAACGTAGGTGGTTTTTGACGTGAACACTACAGCCAACACGCGGGTGGAATCGTCGTGAATAGTGTGAATTCATATGATTCTAAATCCAATCCATGTGCGAAAATAGGTCATAGGGCAATAATCTACGTTCTAGAAGGAGTGGACTAGGAATTGATAACGTGACTATTTGAGATTACTAGGATCATCTACGGTTAACTCGTCGTGACAAGGGGTTAGCTACTTTAGAGTGGATTGCTCAATCTCATAGGAATTAAATTGAGTTTACATCACAATTCGATCTAAGTTGAATACATTATATTTCCATACAACACTCGCTCTTACCTCATTGATTGCACTTGTACTTTGTCTACCTATTGCACTCGCTCAATCTCATAGGAATTAAATTGAGTTTACATCACAATTCGATCTAAGTTGAACACATTAGATTTCCATACAATACTTGCTCTTATCTCATTGATTGCACTTGTACTTTGTCTACCTATTGTGGAGATTATAGCTTTGTGTTGGTTGATTAATCAATTTCTATAAAAGCATGATGGTAATTGTGAATCATTTTATTTCCGTTTTAGCTTAGTTTACATTTTTGCCTAGAGATAAAAACAACTCAATGACTTTTGAATTTGCCTAACTATACAATTCCATACGAGTAGAGAGTATTCTATAAGGTGAAGTTGAAAAGAATCTGTATTGATATTTTAACTTGACTAGTGTTGAATTTACATGACATCAAGTTTTTGGCACCGTAGTCGGGGTATTCTTTTTAGTAAGTTTATAGATATTGTTGAAAGTATGGATATTGTATGTTAGGTGTTTGTAAATATGTTTTGTAGAAAGTTTTTTGTGTTACTTTGAGGTTGTTGGACTTTTGTAGGTTTCAAATGGAGAATTATCGAGGAGTTAATTCGGAGAGGCTTCATAATCTACAAAGACAAATGGAGGAAATGAAAGTTAAAATGCTAGAGAGACAAAGGCCACAAAGGACACTCCGAAGTGTATATGAGAACATGTGGGGAAATGAATACCAATGGCCGGAAAACGAAAGAGATTACCAAACGGTGGAAATCGTAAAAGAGACTAGCGAAGATTATTGGTTGAGAAGTCAAGTGGAGTTAATGCAAGAACAACTTAGGTTGTTAAGGAGTTCAAGTACGAAAAGTGAGGAGATCAAGGAAAGAACATACAAAGAGAAGGATGAGATACTTGAGGAGACTCCGATACAAGAATCAATCATCATGAAACAATGGAGTGAAGCAAAGCAAGAGGAGAAACAATTGCATGAAGTGTTCCCTCAAGAAGCTAAAGAGGATAAAGACACCAACGAAGAGATGCTAGTCATTGAAAGTGAAAAGAATGGTGCTCTTGAGATACCTTTACTTGAGGAGTTGCAAAAAGTCCCGGCCTTGGTACAACAAGATGAGTAAGAGCAAAATGATGAGAAAATTATGTCGGGGGGTCCAAGTAGTGATATGGTGCTTGCCTTTCCTTCATTAACGATAGACAAAAGGGAAAAGGAGGTGATCCTAGGAGAATTAGTGAATGAATCGTATGATTTGATCGGGAAAGGAGAAGATGAGAAGTTGATGATTAATCCAAATGAGGGACAAGTCGAGACTTATATAATTTGGATATATTTGGATGAGGACTTGGAGATTAAATCAAAGAAGGAATCACCACCTTTTATAGTCGAGTTTGTCAAGACATGCTACCCTTCTTGGAAGGATGAGAGGGGTGCAAGGAAGATCTCCCTCGACAAGTTGCTTCCAAGTAAATGCCGATTAAGGGAGAAAGGTGTATTAAAAATCCACAAGATTTTTGATAATGGATGAGAATGGGAAGGTCGTCGAGCTATCGACGTTAAAAAAGCGCTTGTTGGGAGGCAACCCAGTGATTTTTACATTTTGGTTATTTTTATGTTTTGAATAAATGTTGGTTATTTGATTTTGTGAGTTTGATGTTGTGTTTGTTTGTGTTGAAGGATTCTTGAATGTTGATTGTACTACGGACTTACATTTTTGTGTAATGGAAGACCGGAGACGTGGGGAGGTGAAGAGCCCGGATTGGTGCAAGAAAAATGAAGCAAACTGAGAGAAATCTCATCCAGGAGCAGCACAGATCGCCCGAGCTCTGAAAACATAGCCGGAATTCAAAAAAATTGGTGGTTCAAGGGGGTTGCTCAGTCGAGAAGTAGGTGGCTCAACCGAGCTCGACCGCGCCCTGCCTTGGCTTGGATAGAGGCGTCGATCGACCGAGCCATCCTTTGCTCGGTTGAACGGCGCTCATTTTTATAAATAAATTTCATGCCCATTTTGCCCCATCTTCATTTCGGTCGAGATTTCCCTTCCCAAATTTTCTCTAACATCTTATTGCTTTGATTTGTGAGAATCTTACCCCTAAATTCATCTATGGCTAGTAAAAGAGCTCGTGGTGCTTCCTCTTCTTCCATTAGTCACCCCAAAGGATTCAATGATGAGGAGTTCACTCGGTACAAGATTTTGTCAGAACGACAAGTGGTGGGGACTAAATACTTGTGTCGTGAGACATTGGAAGCATTGAAATTGAAAGAAGATGTTTGCAGTCTCTTCAACGGCATCGGTTGGACGAAGTTGCTTACGGTGAGTTGGCCAGGATACAATGAGTTGACAAAAGAGTTCTTAGCCTCCGTTACTATCATGAAAGGTGTGGACTGTTAATCCCGAGATCAGAGTCTTCGTGGTGACAACAAACAACAAACACAAAATGCAGCGGAATATTTAACGTCATTAGCACTTAAGTTCTTTATCAATATTGTTTAGCTCAGCTAGGAATTAATGTTCCTTTACAGTTATACACTAGCAACTTGGTTGCTAGGTTTCAAATCTAACTCAAAATAGTAATCAATAAAACAGTAACGAGACACAATATTTATAGTGGTTCGATCAAATAGATCTACGTCCACTCCTTAGCCGAAATGCTAAGAATTTCACTAAGAAAGTATACGAAATACAAGGAATCGCCGAACACTTGCTGTAGGCGGTGAGCTTTCGAGCCAGCCACAACAAAGCTATGTATTTATTCGATCAAACTTGTTGAAGAAGGTAAGGGTTTCAACCTTGAGAAATCCTCCAAATATGTATTTCTTGGGGTTTGATCATACATGCAAGTATGTAATTTTGTTGTTTAGCATGTTTATATGTTAGATATAGGTTGGACTTAAGTGTTTACTGCTGAATGTGGTCGGAATTTGGGTGAAAACAGGGTGATCGTCGCAGCCCCGTCACCGGCGCGGCCGAGGGCTGGACCGCGCCAGAGGCTGCTCACAGCAACCCTTTGGGCGTGGTCAACTAGCGCGGACAGGGCGCGGTCAAGGTACAGGTGCCTGTAACCGCGCCTGGACCGGGCTTCCTCTGATCCATCGGTTTTTCCTCGTTGTCTTGCCCATCCTCCATGAGCTAAAACCCTAGTATATTCCATACATATTATATGAGGTTGATAGCATGATTTGAACGTGAAACATAGTGAGATAATTGGCCCTGATATCATGTTGTTATAATCTTGAAAATGTGATTCTAGTTGGCTTGATGATGAACTTGGTTGATAGAAGAACTAGAATAAAATGATTAAGAACATAGATTGAATTATATGATTATGTTGAGAATGCTGAATTGATTATGCTAAGATTGTAATAGTTGAAACTTGCAACCTGGAAGTAATTCTTATGATAATTGTGAACCATGAAAGTGTTGATGCATCATAAAGGATCCTGATCAAAGAAAGGGGTTGAGATCCTAAATTGAGAACAAGTTAAACATAGTATGAGCTAGATTGTGGTATTTGAACTTGAAACTTATAAGAAGAGTTGTTGAAGAACTAAGATGATATGGGTAGAAGTTGTGTTCATGGTTGATCTTTGTGTTGTGTTGCTTATGTGATACATAAATGTTAAGCTTATTGTGCATTGTTCTGGATTTGTGTTAAAGGAATCATATTTGGCGAGGTATTGCTTTTGAGCAGCCGTTGTACTTCAAAATCTGTAAGAACAAAAGGTGGGCTTTCGTTATATAAAAATCTGAAGTATGAAAGATGTTTTCTTTTCAAAAATCAAATGAATGAAAAATGTTTTGTTTTAAAATGATTGTTATGCAAAAAATGGTTTTGTGAATCATATCTGTACCTCTGAAGCCAGAAGAACTTGGCCAGAGAGAATAAAGACGTCAGTAAAATGCACCAAGGTTAAAATCCTTGCGCAACTTTTGACTGATTGCGAGCCCAAGAAGGTTTTTGCTCTTGCGCCACAGTACCATGAGTTAAAAATCTGGTATGTCATATTGGTGGCACGTTGCCCCAGTCTATTAATTATTGAGTGGATCAACTGCGGGTTGACACTCAAGGGGGGATAAGGTGGGTAAAGTCGATCGTATCTCAATAGGCATTCCGAGATCAGTGCATTTTGATGACAGTGGTTGAGTGGATTATGTCATTCCCAGCTGTACATCGTGACTTGGAAGTATGCCTACTTCCAAGCCACACATTAAAACAGATAATGATCACACATGAAATGAAATTACTGCGCAGTGAGTGAATGAAAATGTTTTGATAAGCATGAGCGGATTTCAAAGTAAAACCTCATGTCTTGTCGTTTGATGGTATAATAATCTATATTTGTATATTTTCGGGCATGTGTTCACTGAGTACACGGTGTACTCAGCCCCTCGTGTTATTTCTAAAACACGTAGGTTAAAGATTGGAGCAGTGGAGGTGGTAGCAGGAATGTGTGAGCAGTCCAAACTAGAGCTTGATCCTGAGATATGTATCTCCATATACATATCTCCACTACGCAAAACTTCGCTGCATTGAACCTTTGAAACTAAACTTCCCCATGTTTTGTATAAGCTTGAACTCTGATGATATTCGAACAAACATTAGACATCGATATATTGTATGAAATCGAACCCTATTACTATCTCTACAAATGACAGTTTTCGCAAAATCTTATTCTTGATTGTGTTTAATGGTGAGAAATCTCGAGAGTTAACCCATCGCACTCTCATAATATGGGGAAGCTAAATGGGAGTGTGACAATGCATGTTTATCATATTATATTATGAGCCTAGAAATGATATATCGACCTAGGAATCAAGTTATGGTTAATTTGGAGCATTTTTTGTATATTTGCTATACTTGGAGATATTGAGGTTTTATTTCGATTCCAACATGTTTTTTATGTTTAAATTCATGCCTAGACTCGTTATACATGTTTAGAAACCATTTGGTGTTGTTAGAAATTGATTGGACAAGCCTGGATAACCGTTTGAGCCAAAACTCATATTTTCTGCCGAAGGCATTTTTGCCTTTGTATCGATCGACACGCGTGCGTGTTCATCGATAGAGAGCCCCTGTATCGATCGACACGCATGCGTGTTGGTTGACACAGAGCACATTAGTTGACACCCTCCGTGTCGGTCGACACTCTCCCTGTTGGTCGACACATACGCAAAACCCAAAAATTTCAAATTTCATTTTTCGATCGATTCTCCTTATCAATCATATCTTTTGACATCCTTTGGATCGATCGAATAAAATGACATCCCGAAGTCCTAAATTCTTCCTTAAATCAATCCAAATTGCAATTCGTTGATATCCCTCATATCAATCGACAAAGAGATGTTATCTTCCATAACTTCTCTGAAAATCTTTTCAATTCAAATCAACTTTGACAGCTTGACCGAACTCTTGTAACTCAAACTTCTTTGAAGCTTATAGATTAAATTAAACTTTTTAAACCTTGATATTTGAATTTCGATCTTCATCGAAGATCAAGAATCTTCCCGATTGCTTTGATAAAATGACTTTGAAACCTATCGATGAATTCTAAAACTCTTAAATCAATTACACCTTGATTCGTAATTGATTAAGTAACTTCTTTCAATCACAATATGTGAAGAGATATTTAGTCATTTGATGACGTCTCACACTTGTTCAGAAGAATGGAACTTGTTAATCTTAGAACATTGAAATTCGACTTTTCTTCAACGACAATCAATATATCTCTTATCAATCATAGTAGAGAGTCATTCTTTCCTTCTCGCTCTCTTTAAAACCTTTTTGATTCAAATCAACTACAATTTTTCGATCTGATTAAGCATAACTTAATTTTCTCTTGGAACAACTTGATAAGTTCTCATACTCTCAAGCGATGTACAATGATTCATAATGGATTATGAAATTCTTTCGATCATACTCTTTGAAGTGATGTTCCGTCAATTGATGAAGTCTCGTATTTGTTCAATTATGTTGAACCATGAATTCAATTTGTAAATCATGCTCGATTTGATCCATGAGCTATTGAACAAACAATTGACTATCTTGTCCGCTTAACTAGATTATCAAATCATTCTTCATATCCTTATCCGATGGCTCAAGATTTGGAAAGTCCATGGTTGATTAAGAGTCTAAAATCCTAAATGTTTAAGTGATAGATGTCTTGATCCATTATCATCAAAGGATTTATTTATTTCCTTATACTGTAGGAAAGGGCAAGAAGAAGATCAATTACTAGATCAACCAATCGCGTAACCGCACCTACTAAAGGTGGGCTTTCTTTTACCCCTATAAAGTGGGCCAAATTAAAATATAAAAAAATGATGTTTTCTTTTCAAAGCATATCAAGCATGAAATGAAATGTTTTGTTTTAAATTTCTTTGTCATTGCCTACTGTTTTGTGTTTCTATATGTCCTCTCTGTGGGAGAACCCCACTTAGAGAAGAACATCAAACGCATTTAACATGGATGTTGACTCTGCGAGTCTATCGATCGTACCCAGGTAGTGAGAGAGATACCTTGGGTTAGTGCACTATGATGCTGACATGTTAGGGGTCATGCCCTACTCGGACTAGCATCGTGACTGTGGTAGGTGGCCACCTCCCGGTCACATATTCATTTGCAGATAGTTTAACTAAGTAAAAAGGAGCATGCTCATTCATAAAATGTTTTGGTGCCATGGCAGGATTTCAAACTTAAAACCCCATGTGCGACCCCATTAAGAAGGCATGACAAACTTATATATGAATATTTTCGGGCACGTGTTCACTAAGTACAATTTGTACTTAGCCCCTTGCATTATTTCTAATATGCACACGTTATAAGAAGCTTTTGGAGCAAAGTACGAGGAAGCAGTCGAGGTGGAGCTGAAGACTCTTTTTGTAATAGTTAGATGTTGAAGTATGTATCTTCATATACGTACTTTATTAATAACTTTCCGCTGCTGAAACTCTTTATCTTTTGTTAGCCTTTTGATGACATATTAAACTTGAATACTCTGATATTTGTTCTTGAGAAGTCAAGATCCCTTCTCAAGGAGGCACTTTATTAAATCTATCTCTCTTGGGATATGTGTGCATTGATTCTTATCTTGAACTGTTTTTTTATTCTTCCAAATAATTATCCCAAATGCATGTCTCGTCCCCGATCTGCCTCAATTCCTTGATTTATGCCTTGTTTGTAAATCGGGGCGTGACAAAGTGGTATCAAAGCTAGCTCATTCTATTTCTTTCGCTCTGAACTGAGGACCTCATTGCCTCGAGGCCTCCATCTACTAAATGAGTTGAAAACATCCTTACCAGCTCCTGCTCCTGCACTCGTACTCGGCGCCGCATCAAGAGAAAATGTTTTGCATAAATTGTTGCATTTAATTTAAGGCATACACCTTCCTCTTTCGAATTAAGAAAAGTTTATGCACATATTGTTGCAATTAATTTCGAAATTTTAAAGAGTTTCGATGCATAAATCGTTGCATCTCTTATTTAAATATCATGAAGGTTGATGCATATATAGTTGCATCTTGGTTACGAAATTATAATGCATACATTATTTCAAATTACTAAAATGCATATATTGTTGCATTCCAATTATTAAAATTCTGATGCATATATAGATGCATTCCGATATTAAAGTTTTGATGCAGAAATAGTTGCATTCCAAATATAAAAATTTCAATGCATATATAATTGCATCCAAAATAAAAATTTAATGCATGAATAGTTGCATCTCAAGTTTTAAATGCATAAATTGTTGCATTTCACGTAAATTTTTATGCATTCTAGATGCATACCATTACTAAGGACTTTATAGAGAACTTAGATGCTTTTAGGAGGCATGTTTTGGTTTATACGTCTTCCAAGACCTAGAATAAGCATCTATTAAGATAGGATTCTTATGTACTGTAGTCGAACATGGAAGTATTACCTTTATAATCGCGTTATTTTCACTACTCTAGTATTTAAATTGCGCAACCTAATATTATTCTGCCTAACCTATTGACTCTTTTGACCTTGCCTATTCACAGATGGCCAAACGCTTCTTCACTCGCCGCAAACCCCTGCCACGCCATGCCTCAGGAGAATATCGTGTCAGCTATTTTCGAAGCTACAAGATATGCCATGGCGACTCCCTGAACCGGTTTCTCACTGACTTCTACAAGTTTTGGACAGATGCACACCCTCACGGGGCAATCCGTACCGAAGGACTCCGCCATTTGGTGGAACTGTTGCCGCCTCACTGGCAATCTTGGGCGCAAGCTAACTACTAGGACTTCCTCGATAACTCCCCTGCTGATGAATCCGATCTGGAGGGATTCATAGCCCTCACCCATGCACAGAGAGCATCATTCAGAAGCCCTCCTCCGAGGCCAGGCACATGATCATGAAGCCGGAACTTCACGAGCCCCAATACCAGTATCTGAAGGAGAAACTGAGTTCGACCCAAAATAGGACCCCGAAGAGAATCCATCACTTGGACCAAGTGATGAGGAGTTAGACATCAGTCACTACCCTTACATCTCCAACAAGGATTCTGACGACTCCGAGGAATGCTACGACTACGAGAGAAAACTATCTAGCGCATGGAAGAAGGAGATGAAGGAAAGACTAGGTGACCAGTATCAGGATTCTGATGAAGAGCTCGAACCCATCGAAGAAGAAGAAGAGGAGGAAGTTGAAGACGAGGAGGAAGAAATGGAGGAAGAGGTGGAAGATGAAGAAATGGAGGATGAATTCGAAGGGCAAGGAGAAGCCACCCTTGAGATGCCTCAACAAGAAGGAGAAGCCCCGATGCCTTTTGAATGGTGGCAGATAATTGGCCTGAAGATTGGTTGCAGTTGAAGATGATGATGAGGACCCCGAGGAAAATGTCACTTCCCCAGATATTGTCGACTTTTCCAACCCAGGGATGTTTGACTCGTCTGAAACGATTACTAGCTACCAGTCCTCTCTGATTTAGATGCATATATGAGTATTAATCAGAAGTAACTGTAGGATTTATGATTGTAGGGCACCTGGTTGGGTCTGTTTTTAATTATTCGGATGTAACTAATGAAGTCGTAATTAGGATGCCTCCTACGGGAGAAGGACAAATGTAGTAATTCTGGTAGCTGGGGAAGCCCATTTTCCAAAACGGCAACCCTAAGCATTTAATGAAAGCTACCTGGCCACCTTCCAGACCTTCGAATATATTTATCAGTGTTGTGATTAAGCTTTGCTTATTAATTGATTTTATTATTAACTATAATAACAAAGTGGTATCCATAATCATGGTCATTGCCTAGCATCGAAGGGAGTACTATCCCTTATAATATGATAACCCTAAATTGTGGGATAACCTACCTTATTCAAGTGCAATATTATGATTTGAGCAATCCTCAAAAGGATTTTCCTTTACGCAATATGCATACCTAGGGTTGTGAATGCCCATTTAATGATTATCTATTTTGCAGAATGCTGCCTAGGGAAGCCCCTGCTAGAGGTCGAGGCCAAGGATGAGGTCGAGGCCGAGGAAGATGACGAGGACGTGGAAGAGGCCAACCTCAAATGAACCCAGACGGACCAAATCAAGGTGAAGGACCCAAGCCAGACCAAAATTGGGAGCACTATAATGAAGAGATGGAAGCACCTCCCGTCCAACCTAAAAGAATCGGGGAAATCTTTACCTGATAGTACCCACCGCTACTGAACGGAACTGAAGACCCGCCTAAAGCTGAAACGTGGATAAAGTCCAATGAAAGGATCTTCAGGATACTTGATTGCACCGACCGAGAGAAGGTCCAGTGCATTTCCTTCCAACTGACTGATGAAGCCGAACATTGGTGGGATACTCATCTGAAGACGCTCACACCTAAACAAGAAGATGCCCTAACTTGGGATCAATTTAAGGAAGAATTTTACACCAAGTACATCCCTCTGACTTATTGGGTTCAGAAATAGGCGAAATTCCACCGCCTAGTGCAAGGAGAAATGTCTGTAACTGAATATGATCGGATGTTCAACAGTCTGTCGAAGTATGCTCCGGACGCGGTGAACACCAAGCAGAAAAAGGCACTGCAATTCATGTCTGGACATAGAACAGACATACAAGCTTCCATTGCTTGCTTAACTGGACAAGACTACACGGACGCACTGCAACAAGCTTTGAAACATTGAAGCAGCACTGAAGAATGGACTGCGAGCTACTCTCTTGGCCAACAAACCAGAGCCAACCGCTGGAACAAGGATGAAAAGGAAGCAGGAAGATGTTCCACACACTTCGGCAAATGAACAGAGGAGAAACTGGCAAGGCAGCAAAAATTTTTGCAACAATCAAGGTGGAAATCAAAGGAACTTCCAAAACCAAGGGAACAACCGCCAAGGAAAATTTACCTTCAAACGTTGCAACCACTGTGGAAGACACCATCTGGGGGAATGCGCTGCACTTTGTGCCAACTGCTACAACTGCGGGAAGATGGGACACTACTCGTCACAGTGTCTCCAGGGCTACAATCACCAAGATTTCCGGAATCAACGCCAAGGCAACACTCAACTGCGCGCACTGCAAGGCCAACGGAAACCCAGTAACAACCGCACCTGTGCTATTCAATCCAAGCCGATTCAGCAAGTGCCTCAGCAGCCGCAACAGCAACAGCAGCAGCCACAACAACAAAATCAACCAGCACGTCAGGGAAGAGCCTACGCTCTTGAACAATCAAAGGAGAAAGAATATCAGAGAAACCTGACAGGTATGGGATTAATAAACCAGACACCTATTATTGTGCTTTTCAATACTGGCGCATCACATTCATTTGTGTCTGAAGACTGTATTCAGATGCTATGACTTAGTACTGAGAGAACTAAGAACGACTTGTGCATAGTGACTCCAACTAGAGGATCATCTCTCTCTAACCGTGTCTGCCTGACCCTAGAAATCTCTTTTGGAGCATGCATTTTGAAAGCTAATGGTTTGAACATCCTACAAATGAAAGATGTGGACGTAATTCTAGGAATGGACTGGTTGGAGGAAAACCATGCTACCGTCCAATGCAAGGATAGGATTGTGTCTTCTGAATAGGCTGGAAGAGAACCAGTGTACTTGCACAGAGTTCGGAAAGGAACAAGGATTCCCCTAATTTCCACCATGCTAGCATATCGATTGGCCAGCATAAAGGATAGTCGAGTTTTTCTTGTGTACCTCATTGAGGATGACAAGAAGGACATAGAGGTCAGTGAAGTAGAAGTCGTCGGGGAATTTGAAGATGTTTTCCCAATGAGTTACCTGGATCGCCGCCAGACAGGCAATTGGAATTTGTTATTGATCTCGAACCGGACGCAACTCCTATCCTAAAAGCTCCGTATAGAATGGCCCCTAAGGAACAGCAAGAGTTAAAGGTGCAGTTGCAAGAATTGCAAGATTTGGGATTCATACAACCTAGTGCATCGTCTTGGGGAGCGTCTGTTCTTTTTGTGAAGAAGAAATATGGATCTATGCTATGTGCATTGATTATTGTGAGTTGAACAAACTCACCTTGAAGAATAAGTATCCACTCCCAAGAATCGACGATCTCTTTGATCAACTTAAGGGAGCAAAGGTATTTTCAAATATTGATCTTAGGTCCGGATACCATTAGCTTAAGATCCATTCAACGGATATTCCAAAGACCGCATTCCGAACAAGATATGGCCACTATGAGTTTGTAGTGATGCCTTTTGGATTGACAAATGCGCCAGCAATATTCATGGATCTTATGAATATGTTTCATCCATATCTAGATAACTTTGTCCTAGTCTTCATAGATGACATTCTTGTCTACTCGAAGAGTGAAGAGGAACATCGAGAGCATTTGAGAATAGTCTTGAGAACACTACGAAAGGAGAGACTTTATGCTAAGTTCAACAAATGTGAATTTTGGTTGAAAGAAGTGATGTTCCTAGGACACATTGTGTCTGCAAAAGGAATAAAAGTGGACCCAGCAAAGATACAAGTTGTGAAAGAGTGGGAAGCTCCTAAAACCCCTAATAAAGTTCGAAGTTTTCTTGGACTGGCAGGATATTATCTCAGATTCATTGAAGGATTCTCCAAAATTGCCAGACCAATGACGCAACTTTTGAGGAAAGGAATCAAGTATACTTGGACTGAAGAGTGCGAAGCAAGTTTCCAATGCTTGAAGGAACTTTTAACCACTGCCCCAGTCTTGGCAGTACCAGAGGCAGACAAAGACTACGAACTGTATACTGACGCATCCAAGAACGGTCTAGGTTGTTTATTGATGCAAGAAGGCAAAGTGATTGTGTATGCATCACGTCAATTGAGGACACACGAATTGAATTACCCAACCCATGACCTAGAACTAGCAGTCATTGTGCATGCACTGAAGATTTGGAGACATCATCTCTATGGAGCAAGATGTGCAATATTCACTGACCACAAGAGCTTCAAGTATTTCTTCGAATAGAAAGATTTGAATATGAGGCAAAGACGATGGTTGGAACTAGTGAAGGATTATGATCTAATCATAAATTACCATCCTGGTAAAGCTAATTCAGTAGCTGATGCGTTGAGCGGAAAGTCTCCAGCTAGAGCTTGTGCCGTGATAACGCAAAAGAACGAACTGATCAAGGAAATGGAAAGATTGAATCTCAAGGTGATTCCGCCACCAGAAACGGTGAGCATGAGAATAGCAGCCTTATTGGCAAGTCCTAATCTAAGGACAAGAATTGTGGAAGCACAAAGAAAAAATGAAGGTTTGGAGAAGATACGACTTCAGATCCGCGAGAAGAAAGCCGCAAACTTTCAAGAAGCTTCCGATAATGCCAGAATGTATGACGAAAGATTGTGTGTGCCGAAGGTTGATGATTTGAAAGAAGAAAACATGAGAGAAACACAAAAAACACCGTATACTGCCCACCCTGGAAGTACGAAGATGTACCAAGACTTGAAGTCAAAATTTTGGTGGGAAGGCATGAAATGAGACATAGCCCTATTTGTAGAACGATGTTTAGCATGTCAACAAGTAAAAGCATTGCATCAAAGACTGTATGGAAAGTTACAGCCGCTTGACATTCTTGAGTGGAAATGGGATGCAATAGCAATGGATTTTGTAACCGGTCTACCTAAGTCCTTAAGAGGGAACACTGCCATTTGGGTGATTGTGGACCGTTTGACCAAGAGTGCACATTTTCTGCCGATCCAGATTACGTATGGATCAGATAAGTTGGCCCAGCTTTATGTCAAAGAAATCATATGACTGCATGGAGTGCCAACAACAATCACCTCTAATAGAGATGCGAAGTTCACATCACAATTTTGGACTAGCTTGCAGAAAGAACTGGGAACAAAATTGAATTTCAGTACCGCTTTTCACCCTCAAACAGATGGTAAAACAGAGAGAACCATACAGACTTTGGAAGATATGCTCAGAACAGTTGTTCTCGATCGAGGGGTGAAGTGGGAAGCCGTTCTACCATTTATTAAATTTGCTTACAACAATAGCTTTCAAACTACTACTGGAATGGCCTCGTACGAAGCACTTTATGGAAGAAAGTGCAGATATCCATTGTATTGGGAAGAGGTTGGTGAACAGAAAATTTTAGGACTTGATTCAGTCGCTAAGACAATAGAATTGTTCGACAGATCCGCGCTAGAATCAAAGAGGATCAAGATCGACAGAAGTCTTACGTTGACAAGAGGCGAACCGAGTTAACTTTTGAAATTGGAGACAAGGTGTTTTTGAAGATATCTCCCTCTAAAGGAATCATTCATTTTGGAGCTAGAGGTAAGCTTAGACCTTGATATATTGGTCTTTATGAGATTTGGGAAAGAATAGGAGCTGTAGCGTATCGTTTGGCTTTGCCACCTAGTTTCAAAAATGTCCATAGCGTCTTTCACGTGTCGCAATTGCAGAAGTATATCTTCGATCCAAGACACGTTATTCATCAAGATGAACTTCAACTCCAACCTAATTTAAACTTACGAAGAACGACCCGAGAAAATCATGGATTTCAAAATGCAAGAGCTCCACAACAAGAAGATCAACCTTGTCAAAATCCTTTGGAAGCACCATAGAATTGAAGAAGCAACATGGGAACTTGAAGACAAGATGAAGGAGAAGTATCCCAAACTATTTTTGTAACCTGCGAAATTTCGGGACTAAAATTTTTTGTAGTGGGGGAGGATGTAACACCCCTCGTAAATTTTAAATGTATTTATTGAAATTCTAAAATTTATATTTTTTTATCGAATCTAATTCAAAGTTTCACGATCAGTTTAATTTGGAAGTTATTATTTTGGCATTATTCAATTGCCACCCTTATTTAAAAATGAGTAATTAATTATTAATTAATATAATTGACATCGATAATTTATTTAATGACCTGATATTTTCATATCGGGATAATATCGATCGATAAATATTCGTGGATAGACAAAATATTACGGTCTCCCGTGCAATGACACGAAGAGATGAGGAGTTGACGTGAGGTGATGTTAAAGTGACCGATGTGACAAGCGAATGACAACCACTTTAACCTTTGTAACTTTTGGTAATTCTGAATTTACCCTCACCCCCTTCTATAAATAGAAGGCTTCCTTCATAAGTTAACACTTTTACTCTCTCTCTCTCTCTCAAATTTCACCAAAGTTTTTTCGGCAAGCTCCAATGAAGCTCTGGCGAAGAGATTTTAAGGTAAAACTATACCTTTTTAGAATCCTCTCTTCGTTTCCTTTCCATTTCCAACCTTAGTTTCTCTATTCTTTGAATTTTTGAAGTGTAAATCGAGAGATCAAGTGTGAATCAAGCTTTCAAGGACCTATACGCGTCCTAGAGGAATAGATCGAACCTCTCTCCAGCTATTTCTTGAGTATTAACATTTTGTAAATTTTTCCCTAGTTGATAAATGGCATGATCTAGGCTTGTGTTGAGTTTATAAGTATGGAAGCATGTTTAGCATGTCATATTATGAGCCGAGAAATGATATATCGACCTAGGAATCAAGTTATGGTTAATTTAGAGCATTTTTGGTATATTTGCTCTACTTGAAGATATTGAGGTTTTATTTCGATTCCAACATTTTATTGATATTTAAATTCATGCCTAGACTCGTTATACATGTTTAGAAACCATTTGGTGTTGTTAGAAATTGATTGGACGAGCCCGGATAACCGTTTGAGCCAAAACTCATATTTTTCGCCAAAGGCATTTTCGCCTTTGTATCGGTCGACATGCGCGCGTGTCAATCGACCCAGAGCCCCCATATCGGTCGACACGCGTGCATGTCAGTCGACACAAAGCACATTGGTTGACACCCTCCATGTCGATCGACACCCTCCCTGTCGGTCAACACAGACGCAAAACCCAAAAATTTAAAATTTCATTTTTTGATCGATTCGACTTATCAATCATATCTTTTGACATCCTTTAGATTGATCGACTAAAATGATGTCCCTAAATCCTAAATTCTTCCTTAAATCAATTCGAATAGCGATTTCGTTGATATCCCTCGTATCAATCGACAAAGAGATGTTATCTACCATAACTTCTCCGAAAATCTTTTCAATTCAAATCAACTTTGACTGCTTGACCGAACTCTTGTAACTCAAACTTCTTTGAAGTTTATAGATTAAATTAAACTTGTTAAATCTTGATTTCTGAATTTTGATCTTTATCGAAGATCAAGAATCTTCCCGATTTCTTTGATAAAATGACTTTGAGACCTATCGATAAATTCTAAAACTCTCAAATCAATCACACCTTGATTTGAAATTGATTATGTAACTTATTTTAATCACAATATGTGAAGAGATATTTAGTCATTTGATGACGTCTTACATTTGTTCAGAAGAATGGAACTTGTTAAACTTAGAACATTGAAATTCGACTTATCTTCAACGACAATAGACATCTCTCTTATCAATCATAGTTGAGAGCTATTCTTTCCTTCTCGCTATCTTTCAAACCTTTTTGGTTCAAATCAACTACGATTGTTCGATCCGATTAAGAATAACTTAATCTTCTCTTGGAACAACTTGATGAGTTCTCATGCTCTCAAGCGATGTACGATGATTCATAGTGGATTATCAAATTCTTTCAATCATACTCGTTGAAGTGATGTTTCGTCAATTGACGAAGTTTATATTTGTTCAATTATGTTGAACCATGAATTCCATTTTTAAATCATGCTCGATTTGAACCACGAGCTATAGAACTAACAATTGACTACCTTGTCCGCTAAATAGATTGTTAAATCATTCTTCATATCCTTATCCGATGGCTCAAGATTTGGAAAGTCCATGGTTGATTAAGATTCTAGAATTCTAAATGTTTAAGTGATAGATGTCTTGATCCATTATCCTGTAAGGATTTATTTAGTCCTTATACTGTAGGAAAGGTCAAGAAAAAGATCAATTACTAGATCAACCAATCGCGTAACCGCACCTACTCAAGGTGAGCTTTCTTTTACCCCTATATAGTGGGACAAATTAAAATATAAAAATGATGTTTTCTTTTCAAAGCATATCAAGCATGAAATGAAATGTTTTGTTTTAAATTGCTTTGTTATTGCCTACTGTTTTGTGTTTGCTATTTGTCCTCTCTGTGGAGGAACCCCACTTCGAGAAGAACATCAAACATATTCAACGTGGATGTTGACTCTGCGTATTGCAAGTCTTATCGATCGTACTCAGGTAGTGAAAGAGATACCTTGGGTTAGTGCACTATGATGTTGATATGTTAGGGATCATGCCCCACTCGGACTAGCATCGAGACTGTGGTAGGTGGCCACCTCCGAGTCACATATTCATTTGCAGATAGTTTAACTAAGTAAAAAGGAGCATGCTCATTCATAAAATGTTTTGGTGCCATGGGAGGATTTCAAACTTAAAACCCCATGTGCGACCCCATTAAGAAGGCATGATAAACTTATATATGTATATTTTCGGGCACGTGTTCACTAAGTACAATTTGTACCACCATCACTTTGGCTTGCAACCCATACCACTTCATTCAAAACTGACATATCTTTTATTCAATTATTTTATACTCCAAACTACCCTCTCATATTAATTTTCAAACTGACGCCATCTTCAAAAAGAAAATAAAAAAAAACTTTGACCATTTTGAAATGTATTCCGCAACTTTGAAATTAAATTAGAATACAAACATGAAACAAAAAGTTACAAAAATTTGAGAAACTTCTTTTTTTTTGGGCTAAGAATGGGATGGCGAGATAGAGAAGCCAATAGTCCAAGATGTATTATTATTATTTTGTTTGGTTCATATGGTATCAGAAATACATCTACTCAATCCTATAATCACAACTTTACAAAAGAAACGTTCGTTTGCTATTCTATTAATCTTCATTTTTAATTGATTTTTAATTAATTTCGATCATTGATTGTGTTTATTCAATTATTGAGACTTATTCTCATGTTAGACTCATTCTCATCTCATTCTACCTAATATTTACAATATTATAAGAGTGTAGAAAAATGAGATCACATAAAATTGATAATAGCAATTGCAGTATGTGTAGAGATCATTGATAATAGAAATTTTTTAGATTGTAAATAAATTGATATTAGTTAAATAATTTTAAATAGCGATGTTAATTTAGCTTGATGTTTACAGATTGGCTAAATCGAACCAAAATTTAGGTTAGTGTTAAATTATTATAGCCCGGAAAATATTTAAACCGAATAAATTGATTGTCAATAGGGTTAAGTCCAACAACCAACGAGCTAACCAGGTTAGTTTTTTTTAATTATAATTATATTACCAAAATTTACTTTTAACATTTAAGATCATATTTTTTAACTAAGTTTCAAATGGTATTATTGTATTTCGTTAAATAGTATTTAATAATAATTAGTTAAGATTTATTTAATCGTGACTTCAAAATATTATTAAATTAAAATATAAATCTTTAATATTTAAAGTGATGAATATATGAAATTGTGCTTTATTTTTTTATATAAAGGAAAAAAAATACTTCATATCCTTTTTCTATTACTTAGAAGATTGAAAGAGGGAGAGAAATATTTAAAGCTATAGATAGAGGCTTTGATTGCACCAAAAAGGGGGAAATTGTTAGGAATATTGTTAGATATTATAAAAATCCCTTAGATTGTAATTGATTTATAGGATAATATGTTCTGGTGCATCAAAGCTCTAGGAATGGAGTATCGAGTCAATTGTAAAAGTCCTGTATATGAATTCATACTCGAGTTGTAATAGATAGGTAAAAGAATCAAGAATGCTGAAGGAATCAGCAGACTTGGCAGATTGCTGAAGATCGTGAAAAGAAGAAAGGGCCAGCAAAGCGGAGAAACATCACAAGAATGCTGAAGGAATAACTCCAGCAGAATCCGAAGGTCTTATCTCAAACTACTGAGATACATGACGCACGCCAGCGGCCAGCAAACGACAATCAGCAATCAAGAGAAGTTTAGGAGTCGTGAATCAGACGGATCACAAATCACAAGGAAACCTGACCAATCAGAGGATAGAATAATCATGATGAACAAAGGAGGTTTCAGAGCTACATCAAAAGATCCATTCTGACAAATACGGCTATAGATAAACGCTATGCCAATCAGAGACGAGGAGACATGAAGAGTCTTTGTCCACTGCAGAAAAATGAAGAACGCAGATAGGCTAGCAAAACCTTTGAGTCTAACGAATAGGATTCAAACAGCCATTTGAATCTAAACATATAAATAGGTGTCATCCTTAATTGATTCAGAGGTTCGCGAAATTCTACACTCAGAGAGAACAAAAGAGATCAAATACGTTCTCTACAATAGGCGAACACATCTGAGCTAAGTTCTTGACTGAATATTTTCATAAGCTTTCATCTCTAAAGCTCGAGACCTGCGAAGTTAAGCTTCCAAGGTTATTTTGGGATTCTTTCTATTATGGAAAGAATCTAGCAGTCACGATTGTCGTGCAAGCGTGATTCTTACGGGCAATGCCAACACAAGGATAGGTTCCGGGAAGAACTATAAAACTTCCAACAGTCGACGTCCAAGGACAAGGGAGGTTTGTCCTCACTCTAAGGAGCGACACCGGTTAAAGATTGGAGATCGAGGTGCTTGAAGGTGCGCGCTGACCAGACGGAGGAGCTGCTCAACGCTAGAGATCAGGTCTGACCTTGTACTCATTCTTCTAGTGAATTTTCAGTCGGAGGACTAAAGAGTGGACGTAGAATAATTGTTTGAACCACTATAAAATCTTTGTGTTCTTTACTGCTTTATATTTCTATCATTTGCGCATACATATTTGAAACTCAACACATCAAGTGTTGAAGTATAAACTGCAATATTGAAATTAAAGATTATTCGAGCTAAAACACATTTGATAAACCCTAGCTAAGTCGAGACCTTATAAGTGCAAGATTAAATTAATACTTCTGCTACATATAAAACACTCTGATCGGGGATCAACACAATCCGAAATGCATGAATTGTCAGCTATATTAATAATAAATCGATAAAGATTTTAAATAAGAGGTCTAGAAATCATTCTCCCGCCTTCGTTTTCCTTCCAAAAACCACATATTTAAGAATTAAGCATGAATCTATTGCTTTCTGAAGAGGAAAAATAGTTTTTTTTTTTTTTTGCTCTCTAGTATTCTTAGTTTTTATTAGTATTACACCCGTAAGTTATACAATCTAACATGAATTAAATAATATTTTATTTTATAATATTTAAATATAATTTACAAATATATATAGATATGTATTTTTAATAACGGCGAAGAAAATCTGAAACTAAATTAAAATCGCAAGGAACGGTGGCGGGTTATATCCATAAATTGAGGGATTAAAATAAAGATTTCTTCTATAAAATGATGATTAGCACTAGGCTAAAAATAAGTATATGTACAATATTCAACCAAAAAAAAAGCCTAGAGCCAAGCATCTCAAAGTTTAATTATTAATTTTAAGAAATCATTGAGTTTCTGTAATGAAGTATAACAAACAATTCTAAGGTTTTAGTGAAAATTCTAAATCAGTCTCTAATCCAAACTTAGGAACACTTGTCACATCCCCATTGGTGAAAATGATGGTAAGATGAATTTAAAACAAAAGAAATGTAATTAAGCTTAATTAAGTGGTAAAGGCCCACAATCCACCACAATCAATCTCCTTGGAAATTTGGGCCGCACTAACCACAACTTCCACTCCTTTCTACCAAGCAATGATGGTGTACCTCGTGCTTATCTCGTAGGACTTACAACTTCTAATATGATATTAATAATTATTATTTTTTTTAAAAAGAAAAAGAAAAAAACAACCCAAAAACTCATTTCTGATATTGAGATTAAATGTGGAATCTCTATGCATTTTGCATTTTAGACAATAGAATAATCAAATGGCTGCGGTCATATTTCAGTGATCAAATTTCAAAAGTATATATGTGGGGAATTTAGATTCCAAAAGCATGGATAATTTGATATAAAGTTGGAAAATGACAAGAAAAAATTGTGAGAAATGTATAGGTAGGTCACTAAATCAAAGTGTGATAGTTTAAGAATTTAAGAGAGTGTAATTTAGTGTCACATGCATGAGGAATGGAACTTAAAGTTGGAGCTTTATGGTTCAACTTTGCAAAGTGGGGGGAATAATGAGAGGAAATAGCAAGCTTTTTATATAGGGTTCCCTCACAAAATGGTCTTTTGTAGGTTCCTATATGATAAGAATTCATTTTATTTTTATTGTTTTTCTTATGAAAAAAATCTATGCTATGCTCCTTTTTATGGCTTTTCATGGTACTTAAAATAGAGTTTTTGAGATGATTGTACTATTATTTTTTAATTATTCTTGTTCGAAACTTGATAATATTTACAATAATATTACCATATTTTTTAATCGAGATTCAAAATAGAGCTCAAGATTCTTAATTCAAGACACAAATGATTAAAATGTTTGTCTGTGTTCAATAAGTCATGACTCATGAGTTCGAGATAAAATAAGGATACTTGGGGTGAAATTTAATTTAATGCTCTCTTATATAAAGATTTATACAAAATCAATGGTGTACTACTAAGTTATGGAGTTTGAATATGTTTGATAACTGGAGCAAAACCTAAATTTTATCTATAGATTTCATTACAATTGTGTATGAATTATTGAAAACAGATGAAACTTGACATTGGCTTCCTTCTTATTTGGCAAATATTATTAATGAATTAAAAGGAAACTCTATTACAAAAATCTTGCTATAGAAAGGGAGGCAAATTATGTAGCTCACTCATTGTTTTATTTAGAGTTAACGGTAATGAAACTATATTTTGGAAATCTGAGTTTCCGAATTGGGTTTGCAATCTTGTTTTGCAAGGTTTAATATAATGAAGATCTTTTACTCTAAATAAATAGTGGACTAATTGAAATTGTAAATGACAATTCTAACTAAATACAAACGTTAGAACTGTGTATAAAATAAAATAAGATGTTTAGGTTGTAAAGCAATAGTTTCAGCCCGGAATTATGAATTTTTAACTATCAAATAAAACCCGAATTAATAATAGGTAAAAATATTATTGAAGAAATTGGATTTTATAAAAAATAAAATAAAATAAAAGAGCATGTGATGTGAGGGAGTTGAATGGTGAGAGAGAGCAGAGCACAACATTCACCATCATGTGGCTTGCAACCCATACCACTTCATTCAAAACTGACATATCTTATATTCAATTCTTTTATACTCCAAACTACCCTCCCATTCTACTTTTCAAACTGACACTATCTTCAGGAAAAAAAATAAAAAATAAAAACTTTGACCATTTTGAAATGTATTAAGCAATTTTGAAATTAAATCAAGTCACTAAAATTTGAGATTTTTTTTTTTTCTTTTTTTGGTTAAGAATGGGATGGCGAAGCAGAGAAGCCAACAGTCCAAGAATGGAGTAGGAATGATAGCACGCATTATACACACAGTGAGCGTGGGATGTGGGGTAGCTCTAAGCTCTCATCATTAACCATACTCTCATGGATTTCAGTGTTATATTTCTATTTGCTATTATTCTCGTTTTTTTATTCTGTGTTGTTTTCAAATTTCCCCTTCATACCCGCGCGCTATGAAGCAAGAAATCCGTTGATTTGTTAAATGAAATTCACACTTCATCATATCTACTACGGTTTAGTCGAAACTAGATGAATAGGATAAATTTAGATAAGCTTACAACCACGCCAACCCACATTGCCATTTTTAGAGAGAGAGAGGGAGTCCCACTTTCGGACAGCATGAGAGCAACCACAATCTTTTAAACACCAAAGAAAAAAGAGCTGATTTTTATATTGTTCCTCGTATCCATACTTGGGTTGCAAGTTCTATACTTCCTTTCTCGAGTACCGATGCGGCTAGTAAAGGTACATTTAAGATCAGTTGTTAACATGTTTTGCTTCGTTTCAGTCAATAGAAGGAGATAGGATCGAATCCTAGGCAAAAGACCAACTGTTTTGAATTTTTGGTTGATGCCGGTTTTGGGAGGTGGATAAAGAGAAAAAGGGTTAAAAGACTCGGTCTTTTATCACGGGTCTTTGTTATATATTTCTCTTACCCACAAAAGAATCTGTTCTTGAGCATGCAAGAAAGAAGAGATTTTTACCATGACGGGGCATAGTAGCTGCAATCTTGAAGTAAATAATTGCGAGGTGGTGAAGAAGAAGGAAAGGCATATAGTTTCTTGGAGTCAAGAGGTGAAATCTTGCTTAGTTATTTGGATTTATAGCTTGCACTTGATTTTATCTGAATAAAGAATGATGGGTTGTTGACAGGAAGATGATATTCTGCGAGAGCAGATTGGGTTACATGGTTCGGAAAAGTAAGAATCTTGATTCTCTCTCATTTCTTTCAACTCTGTTTTTGACAAAGGTGGTTTTTGTGATAGTTGGGCAATTATTGCATCAAAATTCAAGGACAAAACGACGAGGCAATGCAGGAGGAGGTTGGTGTGCATTGATTTGATAGTGATAGAGGCATCTTTCCTTTGTTTTGTTTTGTTTTTTTTAAATGATGAATTTTTTTATTTTTTTTTTGGTACTATTCTGTAGATGGTTCACTTATTTGAATTCTGATTTCAAGAAAGGAGGGTGGTCACCTGAGGAAGATATCCTCTTGTGTGAGGTACATCAAAATCTATAAAACTTAATCCTGGTTTATGAATTTGACAGTCTTTTTTCATTGCCAAAGATGATCTAATGGGTGAAGATTCCTGCAGGCACAGAAGATATATGGAAACAGATGGACTGAGATAGCAAAGGTGGTTTCAGGCAGGTAAGAACGACTTGAATCATAAGCCATATGATGTTTTTTTTTTTTAAAAAAAAAAGGTCGTTTTGTCATAAATATTTTATGTTGCAGAACTGATAATGCTGTGAAGAATAGATTCACCACTCTCTGCAAGAAGAGGGCGAAGCGCGAAGCCCTGGTGAAAGTAACTAGCTCCACTTCTCTCATCAACTTGAACAACAGAAGGGTCATATTTCGTAATGGGCTCAACTCAGATGAAGGATCTGAAAATGCTGCACCTCTGAAAAAGATAAGGTTCAGCCACTCAACATTTTGCTTTTGCATAAAATTTTTGATGGGGTTATACTGTTTTGTATAACATTCAAATGGTGGTGTAGGGACTGCATCTCAAGTATTACAGATAGTCATAAGCATGGAGAAACACCTGCTGTTGAGTGTGGTGCAGCAGATCATCTTCTTGGTCATCCACTCGCAGCAGCAGGTCGAAATGCCCCATGTCTCGAGGTCAACCACGTAAAGGAGGCATTGGCTGATAAATGTGAGTTTGAGGGGAAGATAATTCTGAATGGTGGCAAATGATTAGCTTACTGTGATCTCAAACTGGAAATTGACATAATTTTTGGTGTCATGTTCTTGCAGCTGTAGAAAACAGATTTCTACGTACGTTTCTTAAGAAGGATGATCCGAAGTTGCTTACATTGATGCAGCAAGCAGAATTGCTTAGCTCTCTTGCAATAAAGGTTAATGCAGATATGACAGATCAGAGTCTTGAAAATGCCTGGATGGTACGTTTCAATGAAACTTATCAGGGATTGCATTTAAATAAGATCTTCATTGATTGCATTCATGGCCCCAGGTACTTGAAGATTTTCTGAGGCAGAGCAAAGAATGCCAAATGCTTAAAGCCACAAACAGAGATGCTGATTTTCAACTGGAGAAGTTGAAAGAGGATTTAAGAAGCTGTGATGAGGGTAGTAGATCACCTTGGAGGTAAGGTAACTATAACCACAGAGTAACCTTCACCTTCAAATGTTTCTCACTCTGATATTTGTGCAGGGAGCTCAACGCGTATGAGTCATCACCAGCGAGCTCTGAGTACAGTACCGGATCAACCCTGGTGTCCAACGTGCCATGTGACAAAAGAGAAGAACGTGATGCAGAAATTGTGGCATTGTCTCAGGAAACTGGACATGTTTTTGAAGCAGTAAAGCTAGATCAACCATGTCTTTCTGAGGAAAATGGGGTATGTCATGTCGGAAGCACAAATGAAGGTATAATACATAACAAGTTAATCGAGAAAAGATGCATTAGCCTTTCTCCGAGTTGATAGCATTGCTGTCATAATGCAGTAAAAAGCATTCCAACATATGAAGATGTAAGAACCGATAAGGAAGCTGAACGCGGCTGCACTATTACAGAATTCAGCTCTCCTACTCGTGTAACACCATTATTCACAACACTGGCAGCAGCAATTCCCAGCCCAAAATTCTCAGAGAGTGTAAGAATTCCAAGCTTCATATCATATATTCATTGAAAAGTAGATTAGTATCTTGGTAATCTCATTATGGATCAAAGAGTCTTGAAAAACTTCAGAGCAGGAGAACATGAAAGATGAAAGCCAAAAGAAGTTCAGCAAATGTTCAATGAATTATTTGTACTATCTAAGTGTGGAGCCGCATGACTAATATCTTGTTTCAAGCTTGCATTTCAGCATTCTTTCTCTCTCTACTAAGTGAAATATATTTGTGCAGGAAAAGCACTTCTTGATGAAAACTCTAGGACTGGAGTCCTCATCTCCAAGACCAATCATGAATCCTTCCCAGCCACCACCCTGCAAGAGGTCCCTCCTCCATTGTCTGTGATCAATCCGCGATCCATCTGGAGTTATTCATGCAAAGATCTTTTTTCTTTTTCCTATCCTTAAAATGCAGTCATCACAACCCATGTTTTTACAGATAGGGCTGCGAAGATCTGCCTTTTTGCTGCCTAGAATGCCACTGAGCACTCTAGGTTTTCTTGTGAAGATCAATCCTGTGATCTTCATCTTGGAGTCCCTTTAGTGATTTTTTTTTTTTTTATATGCTGTGTCATTCTTTTGTTTGTGTTACCATGGAACTTGGATATGGCCATCCACTGTTCCAGTTGGCTACATAAGCCTTCATTGTACAGACATAACCACATAATCCTCACTTCTCTAGTGTAATTATATAGTGGCACCTCGCCAAGATTACCTTCTGAGATATTTGAAAGAAGGAATAGAAGTTTGATGTATTTTGTATTTTTGTGTAATGTAATAGAAGTTTTTTACGTATTGGATTTCATTCATGTTTTTGCATCTTCAGATGCTACAGATATATTCTCAGGGAAACTGGAATCAAAAGTGATGGATAAGAGAAAAACAAACCAAAACTCAATGTTGACTTGAATCTGTTGAACACTCAGCTTAGCCCTTCATGAACTTACACTTTGGGATATAAGAATATAAAATCTTAACTAATCTTTCATGACTAAACCTTAATTTTACATCAAATTAATATCAGGGGGAATGTTAGTTACATGTAGAGCCTAAAAAAACATGAGCTCACTTAACTGGACCTTCTCTTCTTCTGCATTCTCTGCAATTTCTTCCATTTCAGATAAATCTGGTACGACAATCCAGAGAAAACCATAGCAACACTTCCCCATTGTTTCTGCGAGAGAGGATTTCCACTTAACAATGAAGAGACCACAATGCTCACAAACTTTCTGGTAGTGGTAATCGTGGTGTTAGTCAAGGAACCAAATCGACTTATGGTTAGGAATATGAAATTCTGCCCAACTGCACCGCACAAACAGTAGAGTAAAATGTCCCATGCTGCCTCTGGATGCTGCCTGCAGAACTTAATTGCATCGTAGCCGATGGCATTTGGCCAGCCAAACATGAATATCAAATTGTAGATGGTACCCCATAAGTTCATTCCTAGCATTATGTTCCAAGCACTTGTTTTTGGGTACCTGGACAGAAATTCCAATTACTATAAATAATTGGCTAGTAAAATTGTCTGTATCGCAAGATATAAGATAATGTTTCTTAAGGGGATCGAAGAAACAAACCAGACCAATTTTCTCCCAAGGCATTGAACATAACTCGTAAAAACTAAGATGGTGATGATATAAACAGTAAACTTTCAGTTGAAAATAAAGTGGATTCAGCAAAAATGAATGCATCAGCAGCACTGCTGATTCATCAATGTAGACCTTAAAACGAGATGGAATGAAAATTAGTAGCAAAAAGATCTACCTTGCTGAGATTGAATCTTGAGTTGCATTTGTGAATCCATCAAAAGCAAGGTTCAAAAAACAAAGACCATAACCAATTGGAGCATTTGGTCGAGCTAGTTTGCTTGTAATCTTCGAGCTAGTCTGGGGGATATACAACCAAATAAAGATCAAATCACGAATTTAAATTCTAATTATCAAAATTGAATAGGAAATAAATACAGCAAACCCCACATTCAAACTGCATAGTGATGGTTCTTGCCACACAACAAAAATGATATGACAGTTCTAATGATTTCTGAGAGAGAAGATATAACAGACATAAACAAAATCAACACTGGAACTCCCATATTACCTTTAAAAGTGCAAAAGTGGATACACCTCCAGCAACAAGCAATGTGCAAATATACTCTGGGAAGGTATATTTAATCCCATAAACTAGCGTGCCCATCAGCATGACTGCATGAAGGAAACAACTTATAAGATTTAGGTAGGGATGAAAAGCAATTTGAACCCCAACACAAAATTATGATCACAAGGTTCTCCGGTAATAATACACTTATATACTTAGTGATGTAAAATGATTTAAAACTTGACAGTTCATTTATTATGCAACAAATACATATCAACTCACCTGGAATCATTTTCGAAGATTTAGCCAGCACCTACAAATATCAAATCCAGAATTAATTTGGATACCTCTTTAGATAAAGATAATCACACAATGTCAGAAGACAAATCCACAAAACTAGCATTGGGGTTGGAGAGATCATGTAATCTATGACATTTTGTTCAGGCTACTTGGTCATTGTTAGACAGAACTTCCTAAGTTTAATATTTTTTATACACTTGCACGGCCAACGAAAATATAAAAGTCAATGATGTCTTAATATCATTACACATAGGATCTATAAATGCCTCCAAAGTATATGATACTTATAATACAAGACTGAAAAGATTCGAGATTGAATCTCAATAACTGCAATAACGTGTAGTTACTGGGGAATATGAGTAGAATTAAAGGGGAGATGATGAAAAAAAACATTCCATGGCTACTTGAACGAACAGGAACAGCTCGAAACAGTCATACAGCTCAGAAAATAAACAATCCTCGAAAAAAGAAAATAAATTTTCGGAACGGAAAGTTAAGCATCAAAACAACCTTTTAAGACTTATCACAGTGGAATAGTATGCAGAGATGAGAATCACAACATGCTCCAAAATGACCAGAAGTAGAAAAACCAATAATGCAGTGAATTATCATCAACCAAAATAATTATTATTCACAAATATGATTAAGATTTTAAACATGCCTGGGCAGGGTAACTAATGTACTTCAGTGCTTCGATTCCCATAGCTGGGCCAATGGTGTTCGTAATACCAGCACTCCAATAACTCCACCAAGGGGCACCAGCATCACCACCATTTGACCAAAGCTTAATCACTTCACAAAAAAGACAGTTTGAAAAAGCATAAGCATCCCGGCAGAAATAGAGGAATTAAATAGAAAACAGTAATTTACGAACTTACTCAGAAATGACCATATCAAACATATTACACTCTGTGCTAGGTTCAAGAATGCCAATTGCTCAAATCTCTTCTTATCAGGACCAAATCTTTTTGTCGACCTATAATAAGATTAAATCCAAGCATGTGTCATACATTTTAAAAGAACAGATAATAACAAATTGACGGGCAATAAATCCACAAAACAACTCTGCTCGGTAGCTCTCTCACTCTCTCTCACACACTGAGAGACATACACACGAATATTAATTACTGATGCTCATTTAGCTCCGTAGACAATGTATCTGCTTCCTCCCAACAAAAATCCAAATTCATTCGTTGTCTTTTATACACTCCGGGAACACGAATATCTTTCAATTAACGAAAGAACTACATACGAAGCATTGCTTTCACCATAAAAATTAAACCTTTCCAACCAAGACCATCTATAATTTGAATTAAAACAATAAAAAATTACATTCCAGGATGATAATTGGAGCCGGAAAATCAAACTGCAAAATGCTTACACAGTCTCTTGCAGAACTCCTTGGTAAATATACGCCGCCCAGATACCGGCGATACAAACAATCAGGAGAAAAACGCGGTTTATTCCAACGCCGCGAGACTCCATCTGCCACCAGATCGCCGGCCGCTCCGGTTACCAAATTGTAGCTCGCTGTTCGTTCCTACCCTTTTTTCTGTTTACGGTTATACTTTGAACATTTCGATTTTTTTTTTTTTTTTTTGGTTAGGACTTAGGACTAAGGAGCAGACTTTGGAATAAAGGGCATAAGTGGGCCCGGATTTACGTGGATTTACACGTGGCGAACGTCTAGTGGTTGAGCCAGTCATGGAGGGATCTGATTGGATGGAAGGACGCGGACTCCTCAATCGAAGTTAAACTGGAGCATGTGGTCTCCAAAATCAACCAAGCAATTGAATTCGAGCTTACAGATTTCGCTTTTGGGCAGTACCCGCGGGCTTTCCTAATTTAACAATGGCCCGCCTACAACCTCCAACTGAAAACTCGAAAATACACTAGGAGGAATGGAATTGAGTAAAAAAAATTGTTAGATGTGTGATTGCCATGGATGTATTGAGTTTGAGTTGTGTTGTTCATTGGTATTATTTCAGCTGTGTGCAATTTGTTGAAGTGTGAGAAGAGTAATTAATTCAGTTAAGAAGTCTCACTTTCAATTGGGAAGAGTCTAACTAATTGCCACGTGGAATGTTCTAGTTGCGCATAGTTTTGAAAATTAGTTAACGACAGTTTTCTTCTTCAACTTAGCTAGGGTTTCTGCATATATTCCACTGTGTGAATTTTGAGAGCTCAAGTCTGAAAATATCTCTTTGTGAGTTTTGTAATCTGTCATCAGTTAATAAAACCTTCTTTTCACCCTCCATGGACGTAGCTCATCACGAGTAAACCACGTATATCCTCGTCTTGTATTCTTGAGTTGAGATCTTCATTTGTTTGCGTCACTTTTGTGAGTGTCGGTTGCATGAAAACCTAACAACTGACGTCGTATGTGGGAAGCGCTTGAAGAGAAATCGAGTTCTGGAGTTACCTGTATGGTGTTCTTGAAGAATCTTGAGCTGCTAAGGGTCAGTCTGATTTCTTACCCTACTCTTTCTTGTATTTGTGTGAAGAAGTTTTACGTATCAAAGGTGTTTGGATCATTGCGTGGTGTATTCTTGTGCACATTTTATTCTGATAAAGTTGATTCGCTAGTTAGTTTGCTTAATCACTATAAGTTGTGATCCCCGTTTGTGTTGCCCTCGGTTGTCTATTTGCAAGCTATTGTTTGATCTGTCGAATATATCGGGGGAAGGTTTGATATTGATAAGTTCAATGGTAAGAACGACTATACGCTGTGGAGGGTCGTCAAAATGTTAGCCATTCTCACACAGCAAGGGTTGGAATATGTGGTCTCAGAATCTGCAGATGCATTCAAAAGCGAGAGTGAGGATCAGAAGAAGAAGTTGTTGAATAACAAGAAGTACCATATTCCTGAGTTCAGAGGACAAGGTGCTTTGTGAGGTGTCGAAGGAGGATACCTGATCACTGTAAAATTACAGATAAATTATAGTGTAGTGATGCATATAAATTTATAATACCCTAAGGTTGTCAAACCCACAGAGACTGTATAACGAGACTATTCTATGTACTAGCTATAAATTTCAAACCACAGTTGTTTGAGTAAATTAAAATAGAGATTTGGTTTTGGTATTTAAAGATGACAATGCAGAAAAATAAAGGGTTTTGAAAACATAATTAAAGATACAAATTCCATGGCGGATAATCAAATTATCAACATGCAAAATTCATCAACTCAACAATGGGGAATACATAAGATTCAAATGGATAAAATTTCTTGTTTAGGCAATTAAACCCTAGATTACTAATGAATGACAATGTCCTCTCGGTCTCAAGAACACCACATAAGATTCTATTCCTAGACACACACAAAAGTCGGCAAGTTCTGCTCAACTACCTAGGCTCACCCTCAGGAAACCCTAGCACCCGCCATAGATTCTATAAATAGACGTTTGTAAGCTGAAATTTGGCATCTTGCTTCCTACACTCACATCTTGATCATTATATTCTATTCCAACTGTGCGTAAACCTATATTCAAGCTCTGCATCATTTCGGCCGAGGCTCGATCGGACCTTTTGTGGTGTCGGAATAAGTGTTTTGACTTTATCGTATTATCTTTGTTTGTTTTAAGTTCATTTGCTGTCATAAATAATAAATTACTATTAGCTTGTGCTCTTATATTTCTTTTTATTGATTTTGTTATTTATCATTGTCCGTCAATCTCTATTTTTCGAGTTATTTGGATCTTGTGTTCTTGGGCCCGTATTCGTATGAATCGAACCTCAACAATTATAATGGTTTATAATTAAGTTTTTAGATTCGCGTGTATCGTTATATTTATTTTTATTTAATATATTTTATAATCTTTATTTGGGCGGGAAATTATTTTAATACAGATTTTGTTTTAAGTAGATATATATGGATAAATAAAAATGGGCTGATTCTAATTATTTTACTTGGGCAAAAACTTGCGTTAGGCAGGCCTAAACGGTTTAGGCGGGTTTTATCCTACCAAAATGGGTTCATCCATCCCAAATAGGGTATATTATGTGGGTTTGGACTTGGGTTAATGGATAAAACCCGCCTAAAGCTTGGGTTAATGGATAAAACCCGCCTAAATCGTTTAGGCCTGCCTAACCCAAGACCTTCCCTTTTACTTTTCGGATCAATCTATATTGATTGACTGCCTCCATTATGTTGTTGCTAGCAAATACCACTATTTTTGGTTTTGGATCTTCCAAATCATTCCCGCAGGAGATCCGGACCCATTTTTTTCTGATCCTTCGAGAAAAAGATTCATTCTCTTCATAAAAAATAGGAGGTAGAACCAATAAAGATTTCTTTTTCGATTCATCCCTGGCCTCGTTCAAGAATTGTTTTTGATCCAATCCGTAGGAATCAATAGAAAAGGCAAATCCCTTATGATACACCAGATCCGGCTCGGTTATTGATAGAGTGAATAGATCTGCCATTTCTTGAAATCTCTCTTTTGATTCAAAATCGTGGTGTAACGTGTATGTTTTATGGGTGTGGTTGATTAGGGACGGTGATTGCTTAATTTAGTTATTACATATTTAAAGTGTTTGTTATTATAAATGTTTTTTCTTTGGCAAAGTTATTTTAATTAATTGAAATCGAACTAGTTCATTCGATCAGTAACACTTTTCTCATCCTGAATTACAAAAACAAATCACTTTGAAAATAAAAAACGAAAAAGAAAAAAAATAATTAATATACAAATGAACTAGCACGGTACGCCGCGACGGCATCTAAGTGCGCCGGCGTTGCGCGTGAGTCTTCCGACGTACGTACCCGGCTTGAACTTGAGCAGCTTCTCCCCTGTCAATGGACTCCTCTGGTGTTTCAACGGCGGCCCCGACTCTCTGAAGTAGGCTCCGTTGGTGAACAGATCGCCTTCCGATCTCCACTGCCATTTCTTCCACTCACTCTCCGGCGCATAGTCTCTCTTCGTCACCTGCACTTCCAATCGCATTGCATGCAACAGTTATATTTGTGTGTGTTTAATTAATTAAATCAAGAATTGAGTTGAATTTGCAGGCAACCTACCTCCTTCGTGTATCTGTAGTTGGAGGCCCTGAAGCGGTTGCCCTGGCTGATAATGGTGGGGTGAGCGCTGCCGCCGATGGCGTAGAGCTCCCAATGGGAGTAGTCATTGTTGACGACGTGGACGAACCCCCACCGGCACCTCGGCATCCGTTGGATCAACCCGATCCCAAACCGGTTGAATGCCACCGTCACTTGCATGATCGCGTCTTTGGAGCTCGCATCATTCGCCCCCAACAGCATCACATCGTTGTGGTGGTTGAATTTGCAGTTGGAGATAGTCACGGCGGTGGAGCCCTCCACCACGTCGATCAGCCCATCAGTGGCCTTCGACAGGGACACGTGGTCGATCCACACATTGCTGGAGCTGAACACCGTGATGGCGTCGCCGTCGCTCTGCGACCGCAAACCCAGGTGGTCCGCAGCGTCTCTGATCATCCCGCCGGAGGCGGGGGCGATGTCGTGGATCCAGATGTTGTGTATGATGACGTTGTGGACGAACTGGAGAGTGAGTCCGGCGCCGTAGGCGATGTGAACTTGCACGCCCCTGCCGTCGATGGTCTTGTCGCTGGTGATTATCAGCTCTTGTTGGAGCTTGATCACCATGCTGTGGGCAAACACGATCCACAGCGGCCTCTTCTGAACCACCGCGTGCCGCAGGGTGCCGGGCGTCGGCTCCGCCACGTTGTTGTCGGACGGGTCGGTCACAATGTAGAGAACCCCGTCTTTACCCCCGGTGGTCCGGTGGCCGAATCCGGCGGCGCATTCGGCTAGCTTCTTGCGATTGGTATCCCAGTTGGGATCGCAGCGCCAGCAGCGGTCGATGGGGTTGGTGGCCTTGCATCCTTTCACGGTCCTCAAATTCCTCCTTGTTTGGTTATTATTCTCACCAGCCAAGCTCCTTATAAACACAACTTTCTTGATTAATTATATTCAGAATTATTGTTTTAAAAAAAGAGAGGATTTATTTATTAATGAAAAAGTGGGCTTACTTGCCGACGAGGTAGTTGAAGTCATCGGTGAAATCCTCGGGGTTGGGATTGAAAGAGTTCAAGGATTGCTGGTAAGAATCGGCAGCCTTCTTCTGCAAATAGTCGTCGAAATCGGCGATCTTAGCATGAGCTGCAACTACCAAGCATAGGAATATTGATGATTTGATCAGCGCCATTGGATGCAGGCTCTCTCGCACCAGCCGCCGCTGCCGCCGCCTGGTGCGTATCGTGCTGTCGCCGGCCGGTAAGGAAGATAACAACGACAAACTTGAATAAAATGATTTACTTATTTATAGTAGTTTGAATGATTTTTTTTTTTTTTTTTGAGAAATTGATGTAGACCGTCAACATGTGAGAACTTGAGAATGATTTGCGCTACACTTCACATTTTCAGAAATTTCTTCATTGCCATCACATTTTTTTTTTCTCAATAAAAAATTATATCCCACTTCCAATTTCTGTATTCGATATAATAGTATTTGTGAAAGTTGTTTTGGTTAAATAACAATAAGAATGCGTGCAAACAAATCTTATATGTGTGAAGTATTTTGCTCAACTAAATCTCATTTGAGTTCAACTTTAGAAATAATCAAGCAAAGCTCAAACATAAATTTTCATAGTTAAATACTATTTAAAAAAGATTTGGGAAAACACGGAATTTTATCCAAAAAGTTTTCATTTCTCGGAATTTTATCCAAAATTTTATTTGTTGGGGGATTTTATCCAAAAGAAATTTATGTTTGGGAATTTTATCCAATTTAATAGACATTAATTTTTTTAACGATAAATCACCCCTTAAATCCCACATAATGTCCACGCCGCGTTCATTTAACGTCTACGTAGATTATTAATGAGTTGGACACAACACGGAATTTAACGGGTGGTTCATCGTACAAAAAATTCGTTAGTTAAGTCGGATAAAATTCTAAAACAGAAAATTATTTTGGATAAAATTCCATAAAAAATAAAACTTTGGATAAATTTCCAAACAAAAAAGTATTTTAGATAAAATTCCCTAACAGATAAAATTTTGGATAAAATTCCGAGAAGTAAAAATATTTTGGATAAAATTCCATATTTTCCCAAAAGATTTTTGTATAATTAGACTCATTTACAATCCCTATCTTCAGCAGTTTGAAAATGTTAATTATTTTATTTGTTAGAAATTAAAAGTTGATAGACGTTTGTTAAAAATCCCTGTACTTGGGGATACAAGTTATTCCAATAGCCCATTGGGCTTCGTGTAAATTGGCCCGCCAGATTTTGTAAATTGCATTTTTGGCCGGTAATGTAAAGGAGAGGAAAAGAGTTGTCAAGTAGGCCTGGTCGGGCAAGACAGCCCGTGTAGGCCCACCTGTCAAGTGACCTGGCACAGCCCGGGACCATTGGCAAAATGGACCGTGCCGGGCTGGCCTTTTTTTAAAATTCTTGGGTGAAAGGATTCACGACGATTATGAAGTGGGCTTGAACCGGGGTTTAGCTGGTCCAGGTGGATTTAAAATGGGTTCAAAATAAATTTGTATTTTTTATTCATTTTTAAGATATTTATTTTTAAAATTATTTTTAATTTCTTTTTGAGTAGTTCACATCAAAGTTAGATTTAATTGTGAACACTTAAAAGAGATTTATTTGGAAGAAGAAATCAAAATAACTATTAAAAATCATAAAAACTAGCCAAAAATGGAGATGGGTCTGAACCTGGGCTAGTGATGGGGCTCGACATGGGCCTGGACCATGTTCAATGATTTGGTAGGCCGGGCATCAGCCGTGTTAGGTTGTGCCGGGCTAACACATTGACATCCATAGAAAGTACTCCCTCCGTCCCATATGAATTGTCCACTTTGTTTTTGGCACAATAACCAATGCGAGTAGAAATAGAGGAAATTAGTATTTTATTAGTGAGTGAGTATTATTTTTCTATTTTAAGTAAGTGGACAATTAAAATGAACGGACAAAAAAGGAAAGGTGGACAATTGAAGTGAGACGGAGGGAGTATAAATTAAAATCTCAGGTACCAAAAAACTGATTAGTTTGTTAAATCTTCAAATAATTTTGTAAAGTATAGAGAAAATGTGAGAGGCAGCAGAATTTGAAGTGTTTGGAGAAATAATATGTGCAAAATGAAAAAAAGATGTGAAATGGTCATGTAATTGAGGCATTTTAATGAAAGCCTCGCTGGTGATCAGAATGTATTTGACTACAATTAACAATATTTTTGTTTCATATATTCATGGCAGGAAATGGAAAAATGAATTAGAAAATCAATCAAAAAGTGAATGGATACGAGGAGACAACACCAAAATCCCCCTTCAACACAAAGTATAGTAGTGTATATCCACTCCACATACAATTAATTCTATGTTTTACCATTTGGCTTTGGCGAGTTCTGAGCCGACTGATGAAATGGTGAGGCGTGTGCTATTGACAGGCTTCTTGGATTTCTTGACAATGACCCCGGACTTCTCAACCCATTTTTCGTGTTCGTGTTCGTGTTCGTGTTCGGGCTCGAGCTCACTCGGTCTGCTTGCATTGTCTGGAAGTAGTACGACGAGCTAGCCATGTCCTTGAGGTTTGGCAGTGGCTTCAAGGCTTCAACCACCTCACTCATTAGAGGCCTCACTTTCGGATCCCGGCTAAGGCACCGAGTTGCCAGCTGTGCAGCTTTCTGTGCACCTTTAATGGAGAAATGGCCCTCCAGCCGGGGATCTATCAAACGATAGAAACGTTTCCTGTCACCCAGATGAGGCCTAGCCCATTCCACAAGGTTGTGCTCCCCATTAGGCCGGTTCTTGTCCATCGATCTCCTACCCGTCACCATTTCCAGTAGCACAACACCGAAGCTGTATACATCGCTTTTTGATGTAAGATGCCCTGCACAGAAATGGAGACGCGATACAAGAATAGCAAGAATGTATTAGTTCCTTTTCCATGCAATTAAACGGAAGTTCCTTTTTTACCTGTCATCACATATTCTGGGGCTGCATACCCATAGGTTCCCATTACACGCGTCGACACGTGAGTTTTGCCTTCATCAGGAGCATCTTTAGCCAGTCCAAAATCAGAAAGTTTGGAGTTATATTCCTGAAGAACAAATATAGTGCCTGTCAAATAAAAATCTTGTGATCCAGCAATTATATTTGTAGGCACTCAAGGTAAAGATAAAAAGTAGATTGCAAGGCATTCGGTTCTCACAGCATCCAACAAGATGTTCGATGTCTTAAAATCGCGATATATAACTGGTCTTTCTGCTTCCTCGTGAAGAAAGGCAAGCCCCTTAGCAGCTCCTAGAGCTATTTTCATCCTGATAGACCATGGAAGTGGCAGAGACCCTGCAATTAACAATGGTAAAAAAAACTAATTATAGTGACTGCATATAAATATCAACTAATAAACAGTCCAGCTTGAAAATTCAAGAATGTCTCTAACCAGAAAGAAATATCAAAATGAATAGATGTATATAAAAGTGCGACAAAATACAAAAATCTCGTTGCAATGCAACTTGAACATGTATCACTAATGCAAACATCAAAACGTGGTCATGAACGTACTTCTGAACAAATGGTTCTCCAAACTTCCTCTGGGCATGAACTCATAGACCAACAACCTCTGATCATCTTCAATGCAGTAGCCTATTAACTTAACCAAATTAGGATGAACGAGGTCGCCCAAGAAATTTACTTCAGCCTGACAAACAAAACAGCAAGTCAGAACTTCAATACAAAGAATAGACACACACTTGAAGAAATTGAAATTGAGAAAGCACCGAACCAGCCATTCTTTGTGACCCTGAAGTCCATCGTGATTCAGGGTTTTGACTGCAACTGTAAGTCCGGTACCAGGTTTAACAGGGGCTGTTCCATTTTCTTCGACCCACCCCTTAAACACACAGCCAAAGCCCCCTTCGCCAAGGAGAGATTCTGGTCTGAAATTTCGAGTGGCCAACTTAAGGTCATTAAATGTGAACTTCCGGAGACGAGAAGAAACTTTAAGTTCTTCTTCAAGTTTGGTGCTGGAAGTACTGCTTTCAGCATTACTAGTATTGGTGGATGGAATCACAGGGGCGACTGGTTGATCTATACTCGTGTCATTCGTAGATTTGCTTTCTGCTCAGACAGTCACATGAAGAAAGAATAAACATATAAGAAGATAAAATATTGATCTTATAAAAGTTCAAAGTGATATTCTCCATATTCTCTTTTTCCTTTTTTTTTTTTTTTTAAGATATGCAAGGTTACATTTACATAAAAAGCTTTCAAATAGAAATTAGACAAGAACAGTAAACATTTTCATGGATTTCAGCATGCATAGTTTGTCAAACTCAGACAGATATTTACCACTTCCAATTATGGTTGTGCTGCCAAATTGATCAAAGATCATAACAAAAGTATTCACCTATAACAGCTCCAATTTTAACTAGTTTTCATCATCAACTTCTAAATGATATGCAAACAACAAGAAGCATTTCATTTTGATAATTATAAACTTCAATCGCTTACGCACAAGAGGTAGTAGAAGAGTTCTTTCCATCACTTAGTATATTTGACTCTACACATGGATCAAATATCCTATAACTTATAAGGTTATCAGTGGCAGCAATCCTTGAGTCTTATTTCCTATAGTTGGCAAATCTAGCATTTATAGATTCAAAGAAATTCTACCAATTATTGTGCCAATACCAGCAACACGATATCTGAAATAAATCCACTTATTCCACTCACGGACTTAAAGAGTAAAATTACAAGTTTCATCTAACAATACACAAAATATCAACAAATCAGAATTTTTTTCCAACTAAGCTGAATCCCATTAAGTCCTCAGACCTAAATTTATGCAAGCAAACAACAATTGGATCCATAATTTTAACTTCACAAAGAGCCACTAATACATGTTTTATGGTGGTTGATGAACACACTTGAACTTAACACTCCCAATATTTTCAGTCACCTCACCTACACCTACATTGTTGCTAAAACATCAGGCTACCAAAATCAACTGTACCTATTGCTTTCTAATTTCTTGCGGGATTTATCAAAACCCCTCCAACTCCCATAAATACCATAACAAACACCATCCCCTATATTCAGAAATCAGTTCCAGCTCTCCAATATTGCGATCACAAACTATCACAACACAAAAGAGGTAACTCTGGACCACAAATCAACCAAGATTACAAACTAATAAGAAACAAACAAAAGGTTAAAATTGGATTACAACTTCATTAATGAGAATATATAAAAGGGAGAATTACCATGAGTGCTGATGCCACTAATGGAGTTATCAACTTTAGATCGTGAAGAAATGCAGCTGCCAATAAACCTTAATTTTATCCAACAACCAGTTTCCTCCACCACATCATCATCTTTTTTCTTCCTCCCCTTTGATTTCTCAGCATTCCAAGAATCCGTTTTTAAGCCATCATCAGCTAATCCCATCTTCCGCCGAAGCAAAAATCATCAAAAGTATCACACCTCCTATATTATAGTTATCAACCCCACAGACTCACCTAGAACAACTCAAAACGCATCCCAGAAAATAAGTCAAATATCACAATAGAAAAGTTTGCTTCTTCTTTCAAGAAACTCGAGTCGCCAAAAAGATAGAGACACCAATACTTTTCTATTTTTTATATATGAAATTCTAAAAGAATTAGAATTTGGGGAACAAATCTCAAAAATCAGCTCGACCCCAGACACCACAAAAGATTACAGAATATCCTCCCCCACTTTAACAGCAATTATTTTTCCTATCGAAGACACATCAAGAATCGGCGAAGTAGCTGAAACCCAGTTGAAAACATGAGCTGAGAATCACACTGAGATGGGGTACAAAGAGCTCAGAGATTGCAGATCACATGCTTGACAAAAGTTTGCACTGTGCCACAAGCAAAGCTGGAATCAAATGGAAATAGTAAAAACAATTTAACCCAAGAAAAAAAAAAACAAAAAGTATAAGTGATACAGTGCCACCACCCCAGAAATGTCTCCCCTTAAAAAAAGCTATCAAAATCTCAGCAGAAGAAAGCACAAATTATGCTGACTACTTCAATCAAAATTTATGTATGTATAGTAATCATCCACAATAAATATTAGATTATATATTAAAATTATCTTGTTGTGTGATGTGTTTGAGATAATTATTTATGGCGCACACCATGAAAACAAAAAAAGGAAAAGTATATTTGAGAAAAATGTGTGAATAGGTGTGTTACTTTTTTTTAAATAGAAATCAAGACTAATAAAGCAAATCGGAGTCTGCCCGGAGAATACGGGCAGCAACATTTGATAGAGGAAATAACCTTGGCTCGTCTAAAGAAAACGAATAAACCTATTTTTTCGCGGTATTCAAATTCTCTCTAATTCTAATTTGACTTTATAATTCGATTTAAAAAATGAAAATGAAAAAAAAATTAGTAAAAGAAGGAACTAAAAGCGAGGGGCAAATGTGGCAAGGAGAAGAGGAGGGGTCAGTTTTCACTTTTCACGGAGTGGAAGTGGCAGTGCGGGCATGAGAGAGAATAAGAGGCGGGACCCACTATCTAGATGACGTGTCATATTTTAGGTGTATGTTCCCCCACGCGCGTGGATTTTAGTGGGCTCTAAGTCCATGCTTCTTTCTTCTCCCTTTTCTTTCCTCTTCAAAAAATCATAGCAAGTTCCCTTAAGTAACTAAGTATAATTTATAAAGTACAAATATAATCTTGACTGTCTATCTTATCCATCCAATGTTTAAAATGCATCCTTATTTAACCAATTTTAATTTTAACCCTGAATCTAAATATATAGGCAAAAACTTGCGTTAGGCAGGCCTAAACGGTTTAGATGGGTTTTATTCTACCTAAATGGGTTGACCCATCCCAAATAAGGTTTATTAATCTCGATTAGGGTATATTATATGGGGTTTGGGCTTGAGTTAATGGATAAAACCCGCCTAAATCGTTTAGGTCTGCCTAACCCAAGACCTTCCCAAATATATGTACTCACTCCGTCCAGTCATATTAGTTACATATTCTTTTTCGGTCCGTCCCATTTATTAATTTTATTTCCTAAAAAGACAAATTTTTTCACTCACCAATAAAATATTAATTTTATCGCACTAACAATTCTTATTTTTTGCATTCTCCTCTGTCCCTAATATGAACGAGACGAAGGGAGTTTATATATATATATATATATATATATATATATATATATATATTATTAAAGTATTTTCTAATAAAAATGACAAGTCATTTTGGGAGAGAATATGCACATTTGTTAGGATTATATGCAATAAACAAATCCGAATGTCTCTGCTAATTAATCATTGTCACTACTAAAAAAATATGACAGCATGCTTGCATCTTGTGTTAATTATTTGGTGATTCTGTTCTGGCTGGATGATGTGTAAGTTGAATTTGTGGTAAACTAATTATATCCTTCTATTATGTTATGCTTTATTTACATCCTTTTCTTTTTCAATAAAAAACAGTGGATTTTCAAAATCCTATAATTCTCATAATAGTAATTTGGCTATTTTCTCATTTATGAGTTCCAAATGAATAATGATAATGGGTTTACAAAAGAGAGAATTTGAGAACCCAATAGTCATTACTATCAACCTTAAAACAACATGATTTTGGGTGTGTCAATTAAGCATTCCATTCCTGGTAAAATTCAATAAAAAGGATAACACACGCTTTTTTGGAATTTATGGCATAATATGTAACATTATAATTTGCACGTAACGTATAATAATAAAATTGGCACGTGAGTGAACATGGAGTAGTGTTAATGTTAACAATTAAGAAGAATATATAGATAATAGATGTGCTGGTCGTGGTGCGGTGGGCGCACCGGTTGCGTTCCCATGCGGCGGTGGGTCTGCGCGTCATCCCACTCATATATTTTGTGTTTATAATATAAATATAGTTGTGTGAGGATTTTGATAATTGTGTGAAAACAACTTGGCAGTTAACCTATTTCAATGGTATGTATACTTCCAAGTTCCAATATTGCTACTTTTCAGCCGTACAGAATAGTTGAATTATCACAACTATAAACATTAAGGACACAAATTCACCACGTAATGCATCACTTTTGCTTGATCATTTTGACTTAGAAGCCCACTTTTTTTTTTCATCAAACTATCAGCACAATCAAGAAAGTCTAGAAGAAAGTGAATTTGATGATGGGTGCAAGACATTTTATACTAGACTTTTTTTCTCAGTGAAAAAATATCTAGGTATGCAATAAATGAATAAATTTATCCTTCCATCTTCAGTTAAATTCATACCATGCTCATTTTTTGAGTTTGCCAAAAAGGTCAGAGTTTCCAGTTGTTCATTTACCTAACAGCTCATGGGGTTCGACTAGAAGTGATGCTGTCCCTGTTTTTGATGCTGACATAAATTGATAAACTATAGATATCTAATGCAGAGATGTCAAATTTAGCTTAATAATACTCCCTCCGTCCCGGTGAAGTAGTCCATTTTCTTTTCGGCACGGGAATTAAGAGTTGTGAGTGTAGTGGAATTAATATTTTATTGGTGAGCGTGAAAAAGGTTGTCATTTTAGGAAAATGGGACTATTCTATGGGACAAACAAAAAAGGAAAGTGGGACTACTTCAATGGGACGGAGGGAGTATTAATTATCTATAAGATGCAAATATGTCACACTTTTTAAGGCTTACCTTGACTTGTTGCAATCAACCTCGATAGTTTCACGCACAACTGTGAAGAATAATCACTAATTTTATCATAATAATTAAGCTAATAATGAAATTAGAAAAAACACATGGACCAACAACAATCTGCCAAGTGAGTTTGCTGGAGAGAAAAATTAAAATCAGACATCAAAGGATTATATGACTCACTCTAATTGCATTGCATCAAATCCTCTGTTTATTTTTGTTGAAATGAATCCCTCATTTATAAGCACAAGGAAATAGCTGGTTGATCACAAATCTACAATGCTCAAATAGGAAATGCATTGCTGAACAAATAGGAGCCCCAAAATCACATATAGCAAAGAAACTTTCTCATTCATGTGCACAAGAACAAAGTTATAAGGTTTGAATGATGACTCTAGTATCTCACTAATTTACTATTGAAAGAAATACAACATATTTACATTATACCTAACTTGGTCTAGATCTAAGATATTACTATCATTCTAGAATTTACACCAACTGCCCCCTTATCTGGTTTAGATTGAACTCTTTCACTAAGGTATGCTACTATCACTTGCCATCTTCTACACCGGATAGCTTTAAAGATACGAGGAGAGGAATACACCGGTTCTTATATAGCAACTGGAGTGAGTACCACAGGATCCTCTTTTCTATCAAGTATAAGATAAAAAGTAATATTTGAAGCCAATTAGTAGGGTCAGACCACGTTGATAAGCATAAAAATTACTTACTGTAACAACCTCACTTTATAACAGGGGTAATGCTTGAAGTTGCTGCAATCTTCAGCATGTTCTTTGGCTTATAAGTCCTACCTATTATACACGAACGAAAGCCTAATCATTAACTCAAAGAATGGCTTTTGACAATTATAAGAGAGTAGAACATATGTGCTCGATCCAGAGGGTAGAAGTTTAAAGATAAAAGAGGTCTACAATGACATCACTACCTTTCTCCTTTACATCTATTTGCAGAGAATCAAGAGTTAACATGCCGTCTGTCAGAGGAAGAACATCAAGATTGAAGGCCACCTTAGATTGAGAAGGGACGCTTCTGGAGCAAAGGTTAGCAAACTCAGATGATGTTAGCTAAGTCAAAACAGCAACAGCAAGTACTGCAAGAAAGGATAACGTAACATACCCAAGTGGAACTCTAGACCGCAAACATAAATGTGTGCAACTGAGATCAGCATATGTAGTCGCACCACCTTCAAATGGATTCAAAGGTGAGGATGGAAAATTATGCATGGACACTAGAGAAGAAGAAGATGTCGTTAATGATGTTGGAGATAGAACTGTCAATGTCAGATCATCAAACGTCATATTTGATGCGAGTAGAGTTACAGCCTGAAAATGTGAACAAACCACTTGAGGCGGATAGTGTAATTCATACCGATCAAGAGAGATTGCTAGAAAGTAGAATCTGCACATACCTGGACTGGAAGCTGAGTTCCATCAGATGCAAGGCTTCGTCTTGATGTTTCAGATGCAACAGAGATCATAAGATCTCTTGCAATACGAGGGTTCCAGCTTACTGGATGCCTATAGAACAGCTTTGATTCTACAAATATGGAGAAGTATTATAAATACGTCATGTAATCACTCTGTAATCTTGATTGGAAAATTTCAGGCTTTCTACCAGTATAATTGCATCGACAACAGACAAGAACTGCATACTGAACAGCAGGTGGGTCACTTTGTTTCCATTCCTCCATATTCGAGGAAGGAAGCCGACTTGATCTTGGAGTTCGAGTTGATTTGACTGGACGTGCTCTATTACAATCAGTCTGACCTTTAGTATGCCTCCATGACCTCATTACTGGTTTGAGAATAAAGGAATGTTCTTCACCTCTCCTGCCAATTGTACAAATGAATAAAATGAACAGCTTGTAAAATTCGAGATCAAGTGCTTACAGAAAGAGGCAATGTTCTGATTTATGATCTAGTGATACTGTTGGGTGAAATTGCTGATATTGCCATCAATAATATAATCTCACGAGCCAATGCTTTTCAGACTCATGGGGACTGGGCATGAAGCAATATTTTCCTCTCGTTAAACATTGTTATGAAAATGATGTTATATCACATTTCTATGTAGTTAATTCTGTGACTGTGTAAATGAGGGTTTCAAAGTTATATGCATGTACACATGCTTTCAGTTCCTTGGTATTAACAGCAGGATGAATAAAGGATATATTTCCAAATCTAAAACTCCTAAGTCACATACATGTATTTATGCTGAGGTAACTATCACTTATCAAGTTTGAAATCAGAAAGATGCAAAAGTTAAATAAAAATGTCAGTAGGCAAAACCTGAGCGCTAAGTTCGGCAAACTAAAGTCATTCCCAGCTTCAGTACAAGCAACTGGTAAAGATAGCGGTGGTCCACTACTTGAAGCCTCTTCGAAAACCATCGTGATGGAATCTATAAATACCACGACATCTGGTGCATATGAAGGTGTAACATTCTGCAGAAGAATATAAAATATCATTGCATTCAATTCAACCCCAAAGAAAAGCATCACATTTTCAATGTTAAAAAAACTACCACAAGTTTTGGTTCAAAGTAATCACCACTAAACGGACTGAGAAGCAATAAGGGAGATAAGAAAGAGAGGGGAATAAAGTCTGAAAGAAAATAGACCTTTATATGTACACAAAGAAGATCATATGTGTTGCAATCAACAGAATATGAATGAATTTCTAGCGGTACTATTAACTCAAGTTTCCTCCTCCACTTTCTTACAGGCGTAAAAACTCCTTCCAGACCACATTGAACAGAAAATCTCTCTGGCACCAACGAAACACCACGGAAAGATAGCAATTTCTCATTCCCATTATTTCCAATTTCAACGGAACTCTTAAATGAAAATTGATACTGATCTTCTGGGACAATGCTTGGTTCAGTAATTGGTGTTGGCATTTCTTCAGGCAGTGAGGACATAGAATAACTTCTAATATGACCAAAGGAGAAAAACTCTGAAGCAGAAGAGAGAGATGTTGCACGTTTTGTGGGTGTACCCCGCCTACTTAAATTGGGACTCATCCGAGGAGATAAAGGACCTTTGGAAGGTCGACGAGCACTATTCAAAGGAAGCAGCCAATTCAACAATTCTCTATAATGATCGTGAATAAAAGAAGCTTGAGTTAGCTGATTCTCAAGGAATGGGTCTCTTTCATGATAATTTTCAAATTGAAGAATCTCTACAATGGGATCCCTCATAAACTCAATCCCGACCTTCACCTGTAAAAACACCTGCATCCTTCCAAACAAGAAAATGGAAAAGAGTAACACAGAGAACCCAAGCAAGAAGTATTTGAGACAAAGAGGAATCCAGAAAGAAAGAAACATATAATGTAGGAGAGGACGATCAAAAAAGCATCAAAGGAGCATAATTTGTAATAAAAAATTCTACTATCTGCAACTCAAGTAAAAATCTTCTTATGAAAACTTAGTGCCGACAGCCATCCTATTAGTGATCCACAAGTGAAAGAAAAGTAAGGAAAAACACTACTAAAAGATCCACACTATGCACTTCACACAGTTTGTTAAATAGAACCATGGCAGCAACTTGAGTTCGTTTTTCCAATTGGCCAATGAGAATGCTATCCCGAGGAAGTAGGTTAAGGCCACATTTACACCATAAATGCAATTTTTTTTCCTTTTTAATAACAGATTTTCCATGGGCAGCACTAGCATATATGTACCACCTCTTAGATTCTGCATTAGCAAGTTAAATAAGAACAAAGAACAAACCTCTCTAAGACCCAGATTAGCAGTAACAGCATGAAGAAATTTTCATCAGCACTCATATTCTTCTTGTACAACAAAATAAGAACTAGAAATGAAGAATGATATAATTATCAATGTTCTGGACAACATACCACTAAGTCTCCATTTGAAAGGGAACAGCACTTGGCAGCACCCCTGGCGACTCCCCCAGATGTAGGGGAATGCAATCCTCCTCTGTCAATCACAACACTCGTAGGATTCTTGTTTTTCAGAATCTGTGCATTTTCTGAAGAATCTCCTGACAGGCTTTCTATAGATGTCTCCATTAACTTGGTACATGCTTCTCGAGCACTTCTATCAGACCAAAGAGTTTCATTTGACTCCGCAATTCGAGCAAAAAAATGAGAGTTTTTAAGTCTTTGCAATTTTGACACATCCTGTTGTGAGTCAATCTTTCCTGAATTGTGCTTATTTGCAGACAAACATATAAGTAATTGGACCTGTTCACCTTGCGATCACATTCACAAATGTTTAAAATCAAAACAGAATGAGCATAACTCGGGAGGTGATTAAAATTAAAAGTTACCTGCAAAAACAAAGTTACGATCTATAGAGCGATAGGAAAGTATGTCTGGTGCGCCTGGCCAATTGTTAGGAATTTCTTCAAAGAAAATAAAAATAGGAGTTAAAAATTGTCTGGATATATTTGGGAACAGTAACAAATTACAACCACATTTGATGAAATCTTTTCATGGAAAACTAAAGTCAATGCAGAAATAACATGGTAAGAACAATTCAAGAAGGTAAGCTGACATATAGCTGTTATAATTCAAATTCTATATTCTGGATGCAAACAAAAACTAAATATGTCATCAGCATTAGTACACTTAGGTAAAGTTGCAAAAGCAAAACAATGGTTTGATCAGGTTATATGGGAAAAACATTCAACTTACTGATCCATCCAATCCTCTTTCTGTAAGCTTCATATTTCCTGCTATTTCATTTCATCAACCATTGAAATAGCAAACTGAAGCTTAAAGCAAAGGCCATAACTAATTGATCCATGTAGAACAGATAAACACTGACATTTCTGAACAATTGAACATGCAATTGAACCATTTCAGAACATTTTAATAGGTACTGAGTAATGTAAAGAATTATGATGAAGCAAGAGATCATACTATCTGCAATAATTATGAATCCATCATCCTCAGTAACATCAATATTGCTATCAACTTGACAGTTACACTCCCCACTTAGACCAGCCATGCTGTTATTCTCTGGATGGCGGGATTTTGAAGATGCTCTTATGGAAATGTACCTTTGGCATCTACATCCTCCAAGCCAGTACCGTTTTTGTGAAGACTAATTATCTGCCCCCATCTCCTTTCAGAACCCTTTGCTCCTGATCAGTTGCAGTCTGAGTATTGAATCGAATCAAGAGCTACACGCTCCACCAAATTTCTTACTGCAACACCAAGACGAGACCATAAATTGTCAGATCTTGATTTCAACAGTCAGAAAAACGGGCGCGCGCGCCCAAAACCTGTTCCAGTGCATTTAACTTAATTCACCGTCCATCCCAAATTTGAATCCATATGTTATATGTATGAAAGAATAACTTCTCCAATTACTAATAAATTCATTCAGTTATATTATCAATCCACGTGCAAAATGTAAATATTCCATTTGTTTGTCTTAATGTACAGTTCATCAAATAGCTAATATTTTCCATATCTTTCAAATCATCAAGGATATCTATTTAATAAACCTAGATTCGCATCATAAAATCATCAGAAACAAACCCAACGCGCAGAGATCCACCGGCTCTGCAAACTGATATATCTCTTCTCCGATTCTTTTTTTTCTCTTCAATAAAATGCATTAATTTAAATTTCACCCACTTCCCCTAATATCTAGCACCATGACCTAAACACATGCAAAGCGCTTTTACAATTCCGTTTGTCAACTAAGTTTGCACGCAAAGAGAATTGCTTCAAAACTCGATGAAAATGAACGCCATGCAAGGTCACCAAAATAGAAAGTGATCGGAAAATCTTACCTCATCGGAGACCGGCGGTGAAGTTGTTCGTCGATGAACCGGATTTTCAGGGAGCCACAGTTTGAGAGACAAAGAATTTGATATTCACCGGAGAACGGTGAACAGGCGGAGGTCGCAATAAATAATATTTTATTTTAAATATAATTAAGTATGGATATATCACCAGCGACAATCTCTTTCTCTACTTTGAAAATGGAAAATGAAATATTTCTATAATTTGATAGAGATTTTTATTTTCTGTCGTTTCTAAAGAAAGTAAAGCAATATAGCTTCCAAATATAGAAGTTATCACTACACCACCGCCAAGTTGTAATTCTTTATGCTTATTTATTTTATTGTTATTTTTACTAGCAATTTTCTCCATCCTATATAATTTGTGATCAATGTGATTTTATGTCAATAAGCTATAGGTGAGATTCTTAATTTATACTCCCTTCAAAAAAAGAATTATTAGTTCATATATTTTTTTAAAAAAGTAGGCCATATTGTAGTATTCATATTTTGATAATGATGAATAGAAAAAAGGTGCGATGAGTTGGTAAAACGATTCATCACTTGTAGCAGTTGTTGAGCTTGAGCTCTGCCCCTATTTACATTCATCACCAAAATCTTGAATCCTTGAGAGAGAGAGAGAGAGCTACTAGGTACTATAGCTAGCTTGCTGATCTGTATTTGTATCTGGTAGCCCAAAAGAGATAGTGCAAGAAGTTCAAGCCACTCAACCCACACATCAACCAATAGAATCTCTCCAGGTGGTAATGATTGAGGTTGGTGCCCGACAGCCAATCCCCTGTGATTCTGTTGACAATCGACACAATCACGCTGCTGAGGTAGTACCCCATCGCCAGCGACGCCCACGACAGAGCCGTCGCCAGTGATCTCATGCTCGACGGCGCCTCCGTGAAGAAGAACTCCAGCAGCCCCGCCAGCGTGAACAGGTCTGCCGATCCCAGAAACAAGTACTGCAGCGCGATCCACAGGAACGTTATCGGCAATGGTGACGTGGAGTCCAGCATTCCCGATTGCGTCGCCACTCTTTTCCGCTTCACCTCCACCAATGCGGCCGCCGCCATGGCTACTATGGAGAGCACTAGGCCGACTCCGATGCGCTGGAGGTGCGTTATCCCTGTCTCCGATTTGGTCATCCTGCGCGCGAATGGGATGATGTAGTGGTCGTACAATGGCGCCAGGATCATGATGAAGACGACCGGGAAGATGGGGAGGGAGGCCGGGGGGACTTTCAAGGACCCCAGCTTCGTGTCCATGGTGGCGGCTTGCTGGACTGAGAAGGTGGAGAGCTGAGCTAGGCAGCAGTTGAGCATGATTGTGCATGCGAAGATGGGGAGGACTTTTATCACCACCTTCACCTCCTCCACCTCCTGCACCTTGCATTTCAGCACGCTCCAGCATGGCTTCTTCACCACAGCTCTGTTCAGAAACTTGAGGCTCTGCGATGGAGATTCTTCCATTTCTGATACTATTGGAGTTTCCATCACTTTGTTGCCGTCGTGCGCAGCTGTGGGAGAAGGGCTCGTCGCCATGCTCGCGACTGCGTTGCTCGTGCTTCTCGTGTTCACCAACGAAGCTATCAGAACCTAGCTCACAACAGAAAACCAAATCAGCCATTGATCTCATCAACTTATGGAAAGAAAAAAAGTTTTTGAGTATATATATATATATATAAATTTGTAGCTACCTTAGATATAGTTGTGAGAGGGCTTCCAGCAGGAATCTTGTTCCTGTAAAATTTGGAGCCTGCAAGAAAGACTGGGATCGAGAGCAGTATCGTGAGAGTGGAGATTCCGAACCCCCATTGCCAACCCTTGTTGTCTTCAATCCACACGACGAGAGTGACCGCGATCAACCCCCCACAGGAGAGGGAGAAGACGAAGTAATTGAAGAAAGATGACCTCTGCTTCCTCCCCTGTGGGGTGTTCTCATCGAACTGCTCGGCACCATGGGCCGGCAACGAGCCCTTGATGCCGCCGACGCCGAGGGCCACCAGATAGAGGCCTGTGAAGAGCATTGCAGCCTTTGCACCACCAACTTTGTGGCATGGAGAGCCATCATCACATTTTGGTGGTTTTAGTGAGCTTGATTGTGCTTGCACGGTGAGTAGCACTAGACCCTGTCACAATTCAACATGCATATGATAATCTTAATTATCTTCTTTAATTCAGTTGATTATATAAAATCTTGATTTCAAAAGGAGATTATTTCTATAAATAGTGCAACTAATCTAAAATATTGTTGGTGGAGATGTGCTTTTACATAAAAGTTAGCACAAGTTCTTGTCGAAAACGAGAGGGAAAAAAGCAGCATATATTGAGATATTATTTAAACACAATAATGTTGCTTAGCTGCAAAGTTGCTAGGAAAAGCCAAACCAAATAGTGTAATCAAATATCTTGATCAAAAGCTAATATATTATTAAATGTAATTACCTTTGATTAATTTATATAATAATTTCGTACATCAAGTCATATCGAGTTATCACTTAAATGTAATGCGATACAATACGAATTTGGATCCTCTATTATGTACCTATGCACAACAAGGGAGGGACATTGCGCATCATTTATTTTCACAAATTTGAATTTATTTTATATGTTTTTCACTGTAAGTAATCATATTTTTTGTTGTGTTTAAATGCACAGCAGATGACCCAAATCTCATACAATACCTAAAGTATTAGACAACATGATATGCATAAATATGTAGTAAAAATGAACATGTGTGATAAAAATATAGAATTAAAGTGCATTCTAGATTTGGACATTTTATTTATATATATATATAGACGCCAAAAATTGAATGTGCACGTGGCTTAAGTTGAGAGTGGAATACGTGTGAGGTAAGAAGTCGGACTTAGATGAATCATGCACAAAGGCTATCCAAAGATGCAAGAGCCAATCAATTAACTGCATTTTGGGCTATTAAATGCATGTAATTAGTGCAGTTTAATGACAAGTGATTTTCTCAAAGCATGAATTACGTGGTGCCAAGGGTAATGAGAAATGGTGGCCGACTCGTGGTGGCAACCCATTGGTCGACACATTAGGTTTTATTACTACGCATTCATACAAATTAAATTATGAATATTGGGAAGACAAAATATTTTTTCAGAAAATGAAGTATGCTTTTGTCTTAATGTGACAAACCTTATAAAATGTGTAATAAACAAGATGGGCCCCTCGAAAAACCTTGGCCTACCTAAATGCAATGCATGTGTTTAATGCTAGGGACCATTATTATATCATTCACCGCTAGCTAGCAATTATTTCCATAATTTTTTATGTTGCGGTGGAGAGTTATAATTTAAATTGAATTCCAGTTACCCATAATATAATATACATAAATATACACGCAAAGATGATGTTATTAAGTTACAAACTATTCTTTTAATCGATCCACTAATATATCCTAATTTTGCACAATTTTTTATGTCAATAAATAAATGTAAATACATAGACCATCTCCTTCCTTATTCAATGCAATAACAAGAAAAGAAAATATGTAAAATAAAAATGTTTATTCTCTATAATCTCTATTCATGTTGATCATACCATAATAAATGTAGAATCTATCGATACAAAATATGTATGAATAATGGCTGCATGTTGATGAAATCTATGCCCCATCATTTGAGCCGTGACACTTTAATATGTTCTTGTATTTTTCTCTCTCATTTAACTATATATATTATAGTAGTTTAATTACTCGATATCCCAAAAATAAAAATAAAGAAAAGGTTTTGGCTCCCACGAGAAATTGAATGAAAATTTTGGGGTGGACTATTTGTTTAATCTGGGCAATAAATTGCAGTTGAATAGGATGCCATAAATGCTCCCAACAGTTTCGGTTGTCGATTTCTGCCGATAAAATCACAAACTTTGGTCGTTTCTTAAATTTTCTCATAAATAAAATAAATAAAGTTGGAAAAAAAACAAAAATAAATTAAAAGAAAGCACGAAAACCAACTTGCAACAAAAGAAACTAGCAAGTTGCCTAGTGCTGTCACAACAAGTTTTCCAAACTTTCCTCAAAAGAATATGTTCTGTAAAATACTTAATTTACAAGATTCATGCATACTATTTTAATTTTAATTTTGATTCCAGTTTAAAAATACGACCACTATTTTGAGGGAAGAATATTCTTCTCAAAGTCAAGGCAATTTAGAATTATACTAATTTGTAAATTAACTTATTCATAAAACTTGTTTAATGTCAACAGCTTACTTGAGCTCCACTAAAAATTAACAATAATGTAGGTTGCATGTTACTCTATATCTAGCTAAACCTATGATTAATTTTTTAATACTAGTTAAGAATTATTAGCATGTATAAATACAGTAGCATCAGTGTTTTTTTCCCCCTTTTTGACAGATATTAAAGTGTATATATACATGCATATACATTCACATTTCCCAATATTTGCTTATAAATCTATGATTTAACTGTTAAAATTATTTGACAACTAGAATTTAAAAGTAAAAAGAATTACCAGGAATTCGATAAGAGCGCTGATGATGTAGATATGGTAAGTGGTGAAGAAAGCATCCGACAAGAAGCCGCCGAGAAGTGCGAGCAGAAACGCCGTGCCCATGAAGTTGGTGACGGCGTTGGCCGATCCCGACGGCGACAAATGCATGTGTTCCGACAGGTAGAGTACCAAGTTGCTTGCATTCGCCAGATACGCCAAATTCTCCATTATCTCCACCACTGTCAGCGTTTTTAAATTTCAAACCAACAAAAAAATTATTATTTCGATGAAATTGATGAAGTAAACAGTGAATGGTGGATGTGATTTGGATTTGGTAGAGCAGTTGACCTGATCGATATATATCAAAATAAAAGATTAAGGAACATGCAATAGCAGATGATGAAGTGATTGGTAAGGAAAGTCTAGCTACAACCGCTAAAAAGTGATTTGTTGGTTGAGGTCATGCGAGAACTCCCAGCTACTGAAGGTCACAGTATTTCTGTGTACGAGAGAGAAAGTGGTAATTACCCAAAACAAAGGAGGCAGCAAGCATGCCGCCATGGCTATTTCTGGAAGCAGGCTTGCCTCTCCAATCAACGTAGCCATCCCAGTTGCTGCTCAATTGGTTCTCCACCTCCTGATCACGCAATCAATCAAGAGATTTCTCAAGAAAAATCCAACCAAGCAAACTATACATGTGTTACTTAATTTTGTCTGAATAAAACATTAGAAAAAAAAAAAAGAGAAGCTATAGCTAGGTAGTCACCATTATTTTTTCTCAACTTGAAGCAGGAGAGAGAGGGACCCTTTTTGAGAGAGATAATAATATGTGTGCAATATATAGGAGAGGAGAGGAGAGGAGAGGTGAGAAGAGGGTGAACAGATCAAGATTCAGGAATTAAAGACTGAATTCAGGGTAGATATATATATAAATTTTCAAGAATTGAGGAGAAAGAGTCCAACTTTAACAAGATTTCTAGCCCCTAAAAATCATTTTTATAATGTGAGGGATGAAATATATGTGGACAAAGTATTCACACTATGCCAAATTCCTCTTCAAGTCTTTCGTTATCCCCCTAATTTCTTTTTATTTATATCAATTAAATACATACTTTACCAAACCATTACTTTATCACAAAAACTAATGTCACACTCACATCTAATTTTACTAGTATTTTTTTGTGTTTTGATCGTATAGTATGAGTAACATTTAAGATATACTACTTTTTTCTTTTCTTTTCTTGAGGGCCGGCTCATAGTCTTCTAAGAGTTGAGTATTAACTTGAATTTATAATTTTATGGAATAATCGATTTGCCATTTGAACGAGGACCCATTTATTTTTAAATGATTAAATATATTAATCATATGGACATTCAATCAAATTACTCCTAACTTTTTTAGTGAAACATTATTTTGTGAAACTTTTATACGTACAAATGATATATTTCAGAATAACAAATGATGTATTCAATAATATATTATTTATTATATTAAAATATATTTATTAAATAATATATTTTACCGTTTTAAAAAAATATCAACTCCCACAAATTTTTTATATATTGGGGGTCCATTTATCTGAACGTATTTTGGAATTTGGATAATTTGAATTAATTCCAAATTTGGTTAGTTGTTGCCGCATCCGAATAACTAGCCAGGATTATTCCAAAGGATGACAATTGCATAAAATTGTTATCATCTCCAATTGGACAAGGATTCTTTCTTTTTATATATATTTTCTTAATTCATATATATAATATATTAAGACAGATAGTGGTATTAAATAAAAATTGAAAAAAACAAATAAATAATAAAAGATAGTCATCCTCGAATAGCGACTATAAATTATTAAATGTGGCGTGGACTCGAATCCTTGAGCTTCAAAAATAAATTACTAATTCTTAATTTTGTTTGGAAATAAATTCAAATTTGAAAAAAAAATAAAAATTGTTTGGACATAAGTTATTAGCATAAGCGTGTCTTTTTCTTAAGCTGCAACAGACTCAAAAACTAATAAATTGAATCTCTTTTAGAGGATCTAAAGCTATATATTTTATATTGAAGTTTATTCTTTATACCCGATTATGTTAGATTTCTTCTGAATTTGAATTCCTATGTCGTCGTCGTGTTGTCGGAAACTCGATCCATTCCATCAAACGAGACTGACATTTTGAAGTTAATTTTCTCTTTTATTAGCTTCTAAAAACTAATTTTATAATCGGACCCATTCATTTCATTTGTGAGTCAATTCCTATATTACGGCATCCCAGCATAATAAGCTCTCTTATCAAATCGGGCGTTCCAACTAAATTGGCCCCTTTCAAAAAATAACAACATTTTTATACTCAACAATAAAATATTTATTTCACTAACTCATTCTGCACTCACAACTCTTAATTTTCATGTAAAAAAAAAAAAAACCTAATAAACTGAAAGGGAGGGAGAATCTCTCTCTAAAATATGAATTTGAGTAGTGGGCCGGGGCAAGTGGGTAGCATCAAATCCTTGAACCAAATACTACGAGAAAAGAGACTACGATACCTTAGTGATGTTTGACCAAATAAATTTGAAAATAAATGCGAAAGCGTTGATGCCCCCATTTATGGCATGTTGTACATCAAATCTATCACAGAAATTTGGCCATGTTAAAAAAGGTCGTATTCTTTAGCTAGTTTTTTTTTTTTTTTTTTTAAAAGAAAATTCTATATCGATTTCAAAATGGGATCAATTTAATTAAATTCGTAGGTATAGGAATTGGTTCTTTATATTCCCTGTCACACGCGTTGCAATAGCACCCCTTTAATTCCAATCAATCCCCAGGAATCCTAGCTTCATTATTATGGAATATTAAAGAATTGTTACCAATTGCAACTCCCCTTTTAATCCCACCCACTTTATCTATATCTATATATTCATGGATCTACTCCAACCCTCTTAATCGAATTTTTGTAGTGATATAGGATGATACAATATTTTTATTGTTGGGGTTGCAAACCCCTATCCCACATCGGTGATGGAAGGAAAAATTTCCTTCTATAAAATAGAGTCCAATAACTCCATTAGTATGAGGCCTTTTGGGAGATGCCCAAAAACAAATCCGTGCGGGCTTGTGCTCGGCCCAAAGCGGACAATATCATACTAATGTCGGAGTCTCGGTTCCTAACAGTGGTATCAGAGCGAGGTTAAGGGTGTTTATTATCTGCTTATCGTATGCTATGTGTTTGCCACTAAAAGTGGATCCTACGCATCAGAAAATAAGTTAGATTAATTTTTCATCCTTCGGGATTCGTCAAGTATTGTTCACCACTTGGTGTTGTCCGGGTGAAACGATTGTCACGATGGCGGCAAAATTTGATATTGTGAAGTTCAATGGAAATAATTTTTCATTGTGGAAGATGAAAATTAAGGCGGTTCTCAGGAAAGATAATTGTCTCACGGCAATTACCGGAAGGCCAACGGAGATTACTGATGACAAGAAATGGGAAGAGATAGATGGTAATGCTATTGCCGATTTACACTTGGCATTAGCGGATGAAGTTCTTTCCAGTATTTCGGAAAAGAAGACAGCTAAAGAAATTTGGGATACTCTGACGAAGCTGTACGAGGCCAAATCGCTACACAATAAAATCTTCTTGAAAAGGAGGCTTTACACCCTCCGGATGTCAGAATCCACATCGGTTACCGAGCATATCAACGTTCTAAACACCCTATTTGCTCAACTCAGTTCATTGGGTCATACGATAGGGTCATCTGAACGTGGGGAATTGCTGCTCCAGAGTTTACCTGATTCCTACGATCAACTCATCATCAATCTGACAAACAACTTGCTGACAGATTGTGTTGAATTTGAAGATCTTGCGACAGCTATTCTTGAGGAAGAAAATAGACGCAAGAGTCGGGATGACAGAGTGTTGAGTTCGCAGCAAGCAGAAGCTTTGTCAATGATGAGAGGGAGAGCCCCGGAACGTGAATCCAGTGGGAGTCTAAATCGTAGCAGATCAAAATCACGGAGCAGAAGAAACGATAAATGCTACGGTTGTGGCAGGCGAGGACACCACAAAAGTGAGTGTTGGAAATTCAAGAAGAATGATGATTCCAAAGGAAAAAGGCCAGAGAATGCTCAGGCAAGTGTAGCGGAGAACTCAAGTGATGGTGAAATTTTATCAAGCGAGGCTTCAATATCTGCAGGCGGCCGACCGAGGTTTGACGACGTGTGGTTGATTGATTCCGGAGCAACATGGCATATGACTTCTCGTAGGGAATGGTTCTATGATTATGAACCGGCCCCTGGAGGATCTGTGTACATGGGTAACAATCATACCTTGGAGATCGCGGGTATTGGTACTGTCAAAATTAAGTTGCATGATGGTATTGTTCGCACCATTCAAGGAGTTAGGCACGTAGACGGCTTGAAGAAGAACTTATTGTCTATTGGACAATTGGATGATCTTGGCTGTACGACCCATATAGAGAATGGAGTCATGAAGATCATCAGAGGCGCGCTTGTTGTGTTAAAAGCAGAAAAGATCGCATCTAATCTTTATATGCTTAAAGGTGATACGCAGGAAGGAGCATCGGTGTCGGTGGCATCGACAGGTTCGGCAGAAGAGATGACGATGATGTGGCATCGAAGATTGGGCCACATGTCTGAGAAAGGTCTCAAGGTTCTCTCTGACCAGAAGTTACTTCCAGGACTTACAAAGGTAATTTTACCCTTTTGTGAGTATTGCATCACGAGTAAGCAGCACAGGGTGTCGTTTGGTCGCTCTGTAAGTCGGAGCAAACATATCCTGGATCTGATTCATTCAGATGTTTGGCAAGCACCGGTTATGTCCCTCGGAGGAGCAAAGTATTTTGTGTCTTTCATCGACGACTATTCGAGGAGATGTTGGGTGTACCCAATTAAGAAGAAGTCAGAGGTGTTCGAAACTTTTAAAGTTTACAAGGCGCGGGTGGAGCTTGAGTCCGAAAAGCAAATCAAGTGCCTGAGGACTGACAATGGAGGAGAATATACAGCTGATGAATTTGATAACTTCTGTCGGTCAGAAGGTATCAAAAGACAGTTCACAACAGCATACACTCCGCAACAAAATGGAGTGGCAGAGCGGATGAACAGAACGTTGCTGGATCGAACCAGGGCAATGTTGAGTAGTGCGGGCTTGGAAAAATCATTCTGGGCCGAAGCAGTCAGATTCGCCTGTTATGTGATCAATCGGTCTCCTTCGACTGCAATTGATCTGAAGACGCCTATGGAGATGTGGACGGGTAAGCCAGTTGATTATTCTAAACTGCATACATTTGGAAGTGATGTGTATGTGATGTACAATTCGCAAGAAGTCACAAAGTTGGATCCAAGATCCAGGAAATGTGTATTCTTGGGCTACGCTGATGGGGTGAAGGGGTATCGCTTGTGGGATCCCACTGACCGCAAGCTAGTCATCAGCAGAGATGTGATATTTGCGGAAGACAAAATGCAAATAGTGAGTTTTGACAGCACTGAAAAGGGTCCGGAGACCACACCAGAGGTGGAAAAAAGTCAAGAAAGAATCGTGGATTCTTCTGAAGCAAAACCAAAGCACGCAGAGGGTGAGGCAGCTGAACTTCGCCGATCGACTCGACAAAGGGAGAGGCCAGCTCATTTCAACGACTTTGTTGTAGAAATGAACAGTGCATATTGTCTTCTATCAGAGGATGGAGAGCCAACAACTTTCCAGGAAGCATGCAGAAATGCAGATGCAGCTCTGTGGAGGATTGCGATGGAGGAAGAGATCGAGGCCTTACACAGAAATCAGACATGGGATCTTGTTCAGTTACCACAAGGGAGGAAGGCCATTGGAAACAAATGGGTCTACAAGATCAAACGTGATGGTAATGATCAAGTGGAACGGTATCGTGCTCGATTGGTGGTGAAAGGATACGCTCAGAAAGAAGGAATTGACTTCAACGACATATTTTCCCCGGTGGTTCGTCTTACAACGATCAGAGTGGTCTTGGCAATGTGTGCGTCATTAGACTTACACTTGGAGCAGTTGGATGTAAAAACTGCATTTCTTCATGGAACGCTTGAAGAAGAAATTTATATGTTACAGCCTGAAGGTTTTACTGAAACAGGTAAAGAGAACTTGGTTTGCAGGTTGAACAAATCTCTGTATGGTCTCAAACAGGCGCCGAGATGTTGGTACAAGAGATTTGATTCCTTCATTATGAGCCTTGGGTACAATAGATTCAATGCAGACCATTGCAGTTATAGCAAGAGGTTTGGTAAGAATAATGATTTCATTATTTTGCTATTGTACGTGGATGACATGTTGGTTGTAGGCCCCAACAAAGATCAGATCCAAGAATTGAAGGCCAAGTTGGCTAGGGAGTTTGATATGAAGGACCTTGGACCAGCAAACAAGATTCTAGGGATGCAAATTCACCGAGACAGAAGTAGCAGGGTTATCTGGCTTTCTCAGAAGAACTACTTGAAAAAGATCTTGCGACGGTTCAACATGCAAGATTGTAAGCCAGTTTCTACCCCTTTCCTTGTTAACTTCAAGTTATCCTCAAAGATGAGTCCTAGCAGTGAAGAAGAGAGGATGGAGATGTCTCGAGTGCCGTATGCATCAGCGGTGGGCAGTTTAATGTACGCGATAATTTGTACAAGGCCGGACATTGCACAAGCAGTGGGAGCGGTGAGTCGATACATGGCAAATCCAGGCAGGGAGCACTGGGAAGCAGTGAAGAGGATTCTGAGATATATCAGAGGTACCTCAGATGTTGTTTTACGTTATGGAGGATCGGAATTCACAGTCAAAGGCTATGTAGATTCAGATTATGCAGGTGACCTTGATAAAGGTAGATCCACTACTGGTTATGTGTTTGTTCTTTCAAGCGGAGCTGTAAGTTGGGCATCAAAGCTACAAACAGTTGTAGCTCTATCAACAACAGAAGCAGAATACATGGCAGCTACTCAGGCTTGTAAAGAAGCGATTTGGCTTAAGAGATTGTTGGAGGAGCTTGGGCACATACATGAGAAGTTTACCTTGTTTTGTGACAGTCAAAGCGCCTTGCATATTGCAAGGAATCCAGCCTATCATTCGAGGACGAAACACATTAGAGTACAGTATCACTTTGTTCGTGATTGTGTGGAAGACGGGAGTATAGATTTACTAAAAATACACACCCGTGATAATCTTGCAGATGTTCTGACAAAGCCTATTGGTCCAGACAAGTTCGTTTGGAGTAGATCCTCATTTGGTCTTACAGAAACGTAAGCAGCATGGCTTGACAAGGCGGAAGGAATTATGTGGAGATCTAATTGATCATTAGTCTCCAAATGGGAGAATGTGAAAAAGCAGTGTGAATGGATGTGAAAAAGCAGTGTGAATGAATGTGAAAAAGCAGTGTGAAGCAGTGTGAAAAGCAGTGTGAATGGTGAAAAAAAAAAAGGTGGCAGTAATCAATAAGAGTTGGTGAAGAATTTGAAAACACACACGGTCTTCAAATTGGTGTGCTTCACCCTCTCTATAAATAGAGGCATGATTCTTCACCTCAAATCATCCCAACAGAGAGAGCATCCCACATCTTATTTAGCTTCTTTTCTCATTTCTTTTGTTTCTCTTTTTTTTTTGTAGAAAGAGAGTGTTACTCCTAGTGCAAGATATAGTAAAATAGGTCTATACTTGTATTAGAGAGTGAGTGTTGTAATTCCTTTCATAGTGATATTTTCTCATAGCCTTGTCCGTGGTTTTTCTCCCGTCTTGGGAGTTTTCCACGTAAAATCTTGAGTGTCTTAATTTTCGCACTTATTAAATTCATCTACCAAAATATGTCATCAATCAACGCTTCCGCAGCGCATACCACCTAACAGTGGTATCAGAGCCCAGGTTCGGGCTGCGGAGGAGACCGAGTTTGTGGTGGACTATGGTGCATGTGGGAGCCCTCAATTGCCGAGTGGAGATCGTCCATGAGTGCCTTGTGTCGAAAGCTTCCTGACAGGTGGTCAGACGGCGGGTCCCGTGGGTTTAACGGCGGTGCAAGATGATGAAGTGACGGATCTAATAACTCGAAGGGAGGCCACGGATATGTGGGCCATTGGTTTGAGGGGAGGATTGTTGGGGTTGCAAACCCCTATCCCACATCGGTGATGGAAGGAAAAATTTCCTTCTATAAAATAGAGTCCAATAACTCCATTAGTATGAGGCCTTTTGGGAGATGCCCAAAAACAAATCCGTGCGGGCTTGTGCTCGGCCCAAAGCGGACAATATCATACTAATGTCGGAGTCTCGGTTCCTAACATTTATAACATAAATTTCTTTATCAATGAGTTACTATTAAAAAGAGGGGGCTGAGATTGAAAAAGAACGAAGTGTAAGGGGATTGAGGGACGGGAAGAGCTGATTTTTTTTTTTTTTTCTGTTTTAGTCTTAAGTTTTAGAATTTTATATATTATTAAAAATAATTTTGATATATGAATTTTTATATATATTTTGTTACTATTATGAGTTGATTATATATAAACGCTCACACATCACACAACATATTCTCATCCAATTTACACATATATGCCGCTTAGTATATATACCCATAATATAATATTCACACAAGTCAGAAAAAAAAATATAGATAAGAAAATAAATAATTGACTCATGTTTGAATGATCATTATAACAAATGAATGATATATATGAGTATGATATTTTAATTTAACACAAAATAACCAAAAAAAAAAAAGGAAGGGAAAGGGGGGAAAATGAAATGTGAAAGATATATTCACTTTGTCAATGTGATAGAGCATTAATGAAAAGGATCACAAGATGGAATCTTGATTGTATTAAAAGTAAGGGTCTTTGCCTTAAAACCACACTTTTTTATCCTTGATAAAAGGAATGGTGAAGGGCAGGTCAAAAATCTTGCTTTTAAACCTGCACATAAACCGCCCCATCACTCGCAAAAGCAACCTCTCACACATTTTTAGACTAAACTATATACCCCCCCATTTTTATATATATGTACATACATACACACTCGAGTGTGTGAAAAGTGCTGACGTGAATCTTTGAAATATGGGAATTGCAACTATATATGATATTGAAATATTTCACATGTAATTATAAAAAGAGTTGTGGCAAACTTTGTTAGGTAGGTTTTTCTTGTAATACATTTTTGACTTTAGTGTTTGAGCAAACAATGAGGTAGCTGGGAGTGTGTGCGTTTCACGGGCTGAATAATCTTAATTATTCAAAATATTAATTATCCGCACATATAAATTTTATAACAAATGAATCATGATTTTGCATGTCATATCATTTTATTTAAATATGAGAGTTATTCCTATTTACGGCTATGCTATATGAGCAATCAATCTATGCTTACTTTAGTGTGATGTATTCTTGCACGTAAATATTCACCTATGCATGGATATGAATCTATGCACGACGACTGATGTGATAATATAATATTTATGGTATGGTCAATTTAATTATTCTTAATACCTCTAATTTATTATCATATTAGCTGCGGACACATATTAATATATTTGCGATGGGCAGATGAGCATTTCTGATACTTTGTAATGACAATTAACACAACTTTGATAATTTGATAATAATAATAATAATAAGTAAAGTGGAAAAAATGAGTTTTCTCATGATTGGTCATTAACATTGACATCTTATATATAATGACCCCTTAATTGAAGTATATATCAATCTTTTTCTATCCTTCCCTCCCTAAAAAAAAATATTTTTTAAAAATTACCTAAGATTATTTGTATGTGTGAAAAATGTCACACTGCCGTTTTAAGTGAGAATTGGAGGTAGACCTAATCTCCAATTTTGAATTGCCACATAATCTTTGACCACATGATTAGTAGCCATCAACTTAAAAAAAAAAAGAGCAAAAACTGCTGAATTGATTTCCAATTAGTTTTGTTTTTCCACAAAATAATTTAAAACAACAATAATTACGTTCCACTTCTTAAAATGTGCCACGTTTTAGTACTGGAAGATTATTATTTTTTTTCCGTTTTTTAAATCTGAAATTGATGATCCAACAGCTGAGAATTCTGAGTGAGTCCCAACAATATTTTTCAGAAACAACTTCTGTTTTTAATCAGTTTTTTCTTAAAATTAAATAAGTGAAATTAAAGGAGCCATTCTTTTTTTAATCTTTGACAGAGACATTGTTTTTAAAATTTGAAGTACGATTTCGAAATCTCAAGGGCACTACAAAATGGTTAATAAAATTTTGGTCCCACTTATTTATTAACTTCCATTTCTCCAAATAAATGTCGACTTTTTTTTTCTCTACTTTTTGAGAAATTATTTATACATTCAAATGCTAACCAAGCGGTATTTAATGCCCTTTATAATTACTGGCGAAAGGTTGGCAAGGCTATTTTTTCTTAAATATTGGTGACTATATGACATAAATGTCTATAAATATTTATATTTATATTTTTATTTTACTTGTAAGTCTATGAAAAAGAAAAGAACTATAGGGTAGTTGCCCTTCTTGAAATGAGGCTTAGCTTAATTAATACAATTAAATAATTAATGATGCTCCTAAATATAAGTATAAATTAGTACATAGTCAGAAGTTGTCGGGTCTCTCCTGATAATTTTAACTATGTTGGTCGGCCTTATATCCCTCCACAAAATATAATTTTGCAATTGTTTTCAACTAATATGTACGATTCTAAATATAAGTGCATGTGTCCTTTAATAACTTTTTTTTAAAAAATAGAATATTAATTTAAACTCTTCTCAGGAGTCCTCATTATATCTTAACTCATAATTTTAGACAAATACAAGACGTTTTAATTAATTGCAAGTTTGCAACTCGAGTTAGGGACTTTTGCCATCTTAGTTATGCTTCCGATCTTAGTGACAAACTCAAAATATTATATTAATCTAACTTTGTACTTCAGTTTATGAATATGCTTAATAATCTATCCATCCCTGTTACATGGTTATGTTTTTTATTTTTAAAAGAATTATATACTTTAGACAAATTATTTAAAATATAAGAAAAAAAAACTGATCACTCTTTTTTATAATATTATTTTTAATATTCTGATAATTATTTCTTATTTTAAAATTACAAAGAAATAAAATTCTAAATTACTAGAAAAAAAAAATATGAAATATAAGAATTCAAGTATATAATTAGAGAAAGAGTTGGTCTCTTGAGAGACAGTCTCATCATTTTTATTGTGACATTAACCTTAATACATCATTTCAATAAGATAAATACATTGTTCATTTTTTAATATAGTAGTATTATTTTTTAACTATAAAGAATTATATTAATTGCAATAAAGAAATACATTGTATCAATGAATTAAAATATATTATTAGATTCGTCTCGTCTCACAATAAAAATAATGAGACGGTCATACGTGAAAGCTTGACTTAGAGAAATAATATAGACCATATAATGAGTAGGAATGGCTAGTGTCACAAGTCAGAACTAGTAGTGCCCCCTACTGGAAGTAAGATTTGACAATTTTCAACCAATCTCATTACTTTGTGGATTTAATTGGAATTATAATTTATTTCATTCATTACACCGCTCCTCTAAAACCCCTCCACCTGTATATGTCGTGATTAAATTCAAATATATTTCTTCAACATTAGCAGATGACTACATACGGCATACCCCTTTTCTCACAAATTATTGTTTTTCTATTTTATAATGTTTGATAGTTTTCCATTAAAATATTGAAATTGAAAGGGAGTTAAAATGATTAATAATATTGCAATTGTGGAGGAGGGTGTGTATGTTTTGAAGAGGTGTTACAATCCAGCGAATAAATGAGAAATAGTTTAGTTTAATAATAATAATAATAATAATAATAATAATAATAATAATAGAAAAGAGAGAGATGGGGTCCACCATCTATCTCGCTTTCCGTTATTTGTTTTAGAAATCTTGTGCAAGCCACGTGAGTGCCTCCTTGGACGCCGGCCCCATGCTCCCCATCAAAATTACGAATGATTTTTAAATACTTCTTTCGTCCCGTTTAAATAGATCATTTTCATTCTGATATATTAATTTCAAAGTTAGCATTTAATAGTTAATTATGGTTAATAATAAAATTAGTAATTATAATTAACTTATTTAAGACTTAAACAAGTTAATTACGATTGTCAATTTTATTATTAACCAAAATTAGCTACTAAATACTAATTCCGAAATTAATGTATCAAAATGAAAATGACATATTTAAGCGGGACGGAGGGAGTACTCAATTTTCAGAATTTATGAGATTTCACATAATTGATAGGGTAAATAGGGGATAATATAATAAATTATTGAAGTTTTTGGAGAAATACCTCAATCTATTTTCGTTAGTTAAACATTTCTAATCTTTACTTTCGCCTATTATTTATACTAAAATGTATTAACACCGTTAATTTGTGATAATTCAGTCGTTAAATGCCACGTGATATCCCATGTGGCACCCACGTGGCAAATCAACATATGATAATACCATAATCTATCAATATTTTTGAAAAAAATACCCCAAATATATTTTTTGTTAAAAATACCCCAATCGTTAATTTTGCTTGTGAATTATACCAAATTAACACCGACTACTCTTTTTTATTGTTGAAATATTATTTGCTAAACAAATAATATGATTGTTTCAAGATAATTATTAATTCTTAAACCAAATAATATCGAGAGTCATGTATAATTCTTAAAATAATTCTTAATAATGTTAATTAATATATGATTCTTAAAATAATTATTAATCATGTTAATTAATAATATTGAGAGTTACAATTCCAGATTAATTCATTTACTTTTTTTGTGTTAATATAGTCTAACCATGTATTAATCATCCAGATTGAGGCCGTACATATAACATTTGTAGCAAAGTCACCCACTTGAATCTTAATCATGTACTTTAATGTATGATATTTGTATGTTTTTTTAAATAGCGAATATTGATTGTTTAGCAAATAATATTTCAACAATAAAAAGAGTAGTCGGTGTAAATTCATTTGGTATAATTCACAAGCAAAATTAAAGATTGGGGTATTTTTAACAAAAATTAATATATTGGGATATTTTTCCAAAAATATCCATAGATTAAGGTATTATCACATGTTAATTTGCCACGTGCCACATGGGATGCCACGTGGCATTTAACGGCTGAATCACACAAACTAACGGTGTTAATATATTTTGGTATTATTCATAGACGAAAGTAAAGATTAAGGTATTTTTAACTAACGAAAATAGATTGGGGTATTTTTTTCAAAAACTTGAATAGTTTAGGGTATTATTCCCTATTTACCCTAATTGATAATACTCTCAAATTTATAAAGGTTATCATATATTACATATTTCATTATATAATTTCATCCCCATTCATTTAATACTATAGTTATAAAAAGAGTTGGTCTCCTGAGAGACTGTCTCACTATATTTTATTGTGAGACGGATCAAAATCTATGCCCATATCAAAAAATTAATTATATTTTTCTTTCAAAAAATCTGAAAATATTCCAAAATCTTTGCGCGATTGTTTTTCACTCTTTCTTTTCACAAGTTATAATTCTCAATATCTCATTCCAGTTTTTCAATTCCAGCACCCTTCGATCTTCAATTCAAGAAGTTGAGTGTACATCGCCTCTAACCCCACTGTTCTAAATTTAGTGTTGCGAATAAGAGAGTAGAAGAAATTGGCTAAATTTCTTCATCCTTATTCCACTCCACCAACTCCCTTCTTCCTCCTCCTAGGGGTGTACACGAACCGAGCCGAGCCGAGTAGTAAGATGCTCGAGCTCGGTTCGTTAGATTTTTACCGAGTTCGAGCTCGGTTCTGATCGAGCACGAGCTCGGTTCGAGATTGACTCGACAACATTAATTATCGAGCTTGAGCTCGAGCTCGAATTCAAAATTTTAACAAACACCTGTAACTATACAATAATTCACAATACCAAATCCTATATTAATTTCATTCAAATGTGCAAAAACAAATGCAAAAAAATACTATCTTAATTATAGATATCCAAAAGCATAAAAAAACCAACTATTTAAATGTCCAAAAGCATCGAAAAACAACTATTCAAATATCCAAAAGCATAAAAAACTTAAACAACTATCCAAATACTACAAAAATGGAATAAGCTCCTTGAAGCAACACAACCACCTTCCGAGCCAATACAAACTCCACCATTTCCTACATGTAGAAATTGATGTAAATAGATATTAAATACTAAAAGAAAACATATTAAATTTGCATCAAAGAAAAGAAGAAGCACCAAGCACCAAGCTTCAATTAAAATTCACTTCCTTGATACTAGTTTTATCCTTAAAAAAAAGGATTTAAATGAAAGTTAGTCAAACTAATATAAAAATAAATATGAATAAAAATTAGTTATAATGATTGATTAAAGATATAAAAAAAATGCTTACTTTATCTTTCCCTTTGATACCGTAATGAGCTCTTAGCCAATCTCCCGTACATAATAGCATTTGAACTGTATCCACACCTAAAAAGGCACGGTGTGGATCAATAACTCTTCCACCGGCACTGAAAGCTGACTCCGAATCCACAGTAGTTATAGGAATATATATCACATCACAAGCCATCTTTGATAAATTCATAAACTTCAATTCATTTGCTCTCCACCATGATATCATATAGAAGTCATCACTTCCAACTTGCACCACAATTCCTTCATCAAGATATATATCTAGCTCCGACTTCATGTGAGCAACACAATCCACATTTTGGATAAAATCATCAAATTGTCTTTTCGACTTTCTCCCACCAATATTTGAAACAACACTTGAGCTTGAACTTTCTTGTTGAGGATCACTTGTTTTTCCACCAGCCTTAGCTTTATGATCCTCTACATATTCACTGTAGAGATTGTAAATCGACTCACTAACTGTGGTTACAAGAGCATCTCCATCAACATCAGAACAACATTGTTAGCACACCACTCAATCAATTTCAACTTATTCCTCGGATCTAAAGCAGCTGCAATACAAATCAACAGGTTGCAATCCCCCCAGTACATATCAAACTTCAATCTCATATTGTTAACCATATCTGTCAAGCATTCCTCGCTTCCTGCTCTATCATTCATCAATAATTGCTTGATTTGAATAAGTTCAGGCAAAAAGAGATTGCTAGTTGGATATTCATAACCTGCATGAAATAAACATGTAATATTATTGATTGAGAATATAAAAAATAATTATAAACCATTAAACTGTAAATTTTAATACCTTAAATCAGCTCGGTGACTTCAAGAAAAGCACAAACCACTCAAACATTTGCCCATTCAGTCTCACTTGGCAAGGACTTATACGAACTATCTCTCCGCTGATATTTTGAAAACACATCTTTGAACTCTAAAGCAGATAACAACATAAAATATGTTGCATTCCATCTTGTGCACACATCTAGAACAAGCTTCTTAGATGACAACTTCAGTTGTTTTGCTATCTCACTAAACATAATGATGCGTGCCTCTGATGCTATAACATGTTTCACACTTTCACGCACTTTCAAAATAGTATCTTCAATAGCAGACAAACCATATTGCACCAAAATATTGAGAATTTGTGTACAACATCTAACATGAAACAACCGTCCACCAAGAGGTAATCTACGACTATACAAGAGGTTATCCTTCAATAATCTAACACCCAAGTCAATATTAGTAGCATTATCAACAGTAACCGTCCAAACCTTTTTCTCAATCCCCCACTGAATTAAGCATTTTTTAAGCACATTACAAATCATAAGTCCTGTGTGAGGTGGTGGAACATCTAGAAAGTTATGTACGCTTTTGCAAGTTCCAATTTGAATCTATAAAGTGGCATGTCACAATCATATATGAGATTTTTTGATCTGACTTCCATAGATCAGTTGTGACACTCACTTTATTCACAACCTTCAATTCTTCTATCAATTTCTTCTTCTCTAGTTCATAAGATTCCATGCAATCTCTTCTTGATGTAGCACGACTAATACTTTGATACAGAGGATTAGTAGACTTCATCACCAAGTTAAATAAATCATACTCAACAAACCTAAAATGTAACTCATGTACAATGACCATGTGGGCAAGAAGTTCTCTAATCTTAGTTTGACTAAACTCAAAATTTTGTAATGAGATAACAGATTCTGTGGCAGCCATAGTCTTTGTCAAACTCAAACATTGTTAACCCTTTAGTGTAGACATTTTACGAGGACAACCTTTTAAGTGTCTTCCTAGATGTGTTGTGGAACCAATGACATTTATCTTAAGCTTCTTCTTACAGTGAATACACTCAGCACTAATAGTTCCATTATAAAGAGTTACCTCCTTAAAATCTTCGCACACTTTAGATGTACGTTTCCTCTTTTTTTATGGCAGATGAACCATCTTCAGCATCATGTTCTCGCACACTCTCTTCTACATCTTCTCCAGTCTATTTTGTAAGCTCATATTGTTGATCTAGGTGTACTATTGCTGGACTTGCTGCAGAACCTTGAGCTGATGTTGTATTAGGATTAGACATGACCTGCAAAAAAAAAAAAATAGATACAAGTCTGTAACAACTCAAATAACAAATAGATGCAATGACAAGTTTTGATACCGTTTATTCATCACAAAATCGAAAAATAAATCCAAATAATTACTTGAATCAGAAGGCTACTCTTCAACCCTAAATCTTCTTGCACGAACGGAGTGTGTAGCGAGCACGGGCAGCGTATACCTTCGACTGCACCAGTGCGGAGTGTGTCGCCAACTGCACCGGATGGCGGCTTGCGGTAAGTGGGGTGGGACGCCGTCAAGGGAATGACAATTTAGGGGGTGAGGTGAGGTGGGGTGGGGCGCTGTGCGCTGCGGGAATGGGGAATTGGGGGGGGGGGTTTGAATTTGGGGAATCAGGAATAGGTTTAGTTTTATTTTTTATTTTTCTTAATTATTTATTAATATATATTTTATATGTTTGATATCTTAATTTTTAAATTTTAATTAGATTATAAATTATAATAAAAATGTTCATTAACATGTTATAAGTTAATTTTACATTTTAACTTGTAATTATAAATTAAGATTTTTAATTGTTTATATAAAGTTAGTTAATAGTTATAAATTTAAGAGTTTGTTTTAATCTTATATTTTAACTTGTAATTATAAATTAAGTAGTTTGTTTTATTATATATTTTTATGTTATTTCTTTTATTATCTACACATTTTGACAAAAGTATTATGATTCAATAGTTTACATAGGTATATTATGCATTAATGCTTGTATAATGAACAATTATAACTTAGGAGTTTGTTTTATTATGGAGTATATTTTTATCTTACTTTTTTTATTATCTACACATTTTGACAAAAGTATTATATTTCAATAGTTTACATAGATATATTATGCATTAATACTTGTATATTGAACAATTATAACTAAGTAGTTTGTTTTATTATATATTTTTATGTTACTTTTTTTATTATCTACACATTTTGACAAAAGTATTATAATTCAATAGTTTACATAAATATATTATGCATTAATACTTATATATTGAACAATTATAACTTTGGAGTTTGTTTTATTATATATTTTTATATCTTACTTTTTTTATTATCTACACATTTTGACAAAAGTATTATAATTCAATAGTTTACATATATATATATATATAATGCATTAATACTTGTATATCGAATAATTATTACTTAGGAGTTTGTTTTTATTATATCTTTTAATCTTAATTTTTCATTATATTATATGTACACTTTTAAAAAGCATTAATATTTAAAAGTTTATATGATTCATTGATTATAGGCAAAGTCTCAGATGAGACGGTCTCATCATTTTTATTGTGAGACGAATTTAATGAAATGATGTATTTTTTATTGCAAATGATGTTTCACTATTTTTATTGTGATATGAATTTAATGAAATGATGTATTTCTTTATTGCAAATGATGTATTTATTTGTTGCAAATAATGTAATTCTTAAAAATGAAATGATGTATTTAACTTATTAAAATGATGTATTAAGTTCCGTCTCACAATAAAAAAATAATGAGACCGTCTCTTAGGAGACCAACTCTTGATTATATAATTCTTCATCTTACTTTCCTATTATGTGTACATTTTTTAAAAAGTATTAAAACTCAAAAGTTACATTTTAAAAATATATTAGAAATTTAAAAAGTTTATATAAATATGTAATATAAATAGTATAGGAATAGAAAAATATATAAATATCATATTTTAATAAAAAAACCGAGCTTATAAATGAGCTTTTTAACGAGCCTATTCGCGATATCTTAAATGCGTCTGCTCGCGAGCTTTTAAACGAGCCTGTAAACGAGCATGTTCGCGAGCTTGCTCACAAACATGTTCGAGATCGAGCTCGATAAAGCTCGGTTCGAGCTCAAACTCGAACATGTTCGCGAACTTGGCGAGCCAAATATATCCGAGCTCGAGCTCGGTTCGTTAACTTTATCGAGCCCGATTCGAAGCTCGAGCTCGGTTCGTTTATTAAATGATTGAATTTCGAATAAGCTTTTTTCGAATCGATATTCGAGTAACTTACGAGTAGCTCGACTCATGTACACCCCTACCTCCTCCACACCATCTAAAAACCAGAAAAAGGAAAATTAAATGGCTGAATTCACAAAAACCAATTCTCTCTCCGAGCTTCTCTGCAACTCATTGAGTTCCAACAATTATTACACTCAGATCTCCAGAGCACCCCGCTGAGGAGTCGCCGCCCTAATTTCCCGCTGCAGTTTTTCCGACTACATCCTCTTGATCGCTTTATCTGCATCGTTGCCTTCTTTATTGCCATTGCCACATCATCGCAACGCTCCTATGTCGCACCATAATCTGTATCTCATCCTCGCGGCCGCCTTCAATCGACATTGGAGATGTTGGAGGCAGATCACGAGCAAACCACCACGGCTGAATACACCATTCAAAGATTCAATTTATAATTTGATTTGGGTTGGGTTTTTTTTTGGCTGAATCAAAAAAAAAACTTATTAATCTCAAATTTTTTAATAGAAGACATTATAAAATGAATTACATTATTTACAATAAAAAAATACATCATTTAAAAATAAATAAAATTATTACTACTGAAATTTTTAATATATTATTATGAACACAACAATGCATCATTTACAATAAAAGAATACATCATTTTGAAACATAAAATAGTTATTAATTTAGCTCACAAATTTTCAAAAAAAAAAAAACATCAGAAAATGAATAACATTAGAAACAAAAAAAAATCATTGTTGTAAAAATGACATTTTATTTATGAACATAATAATATATCATTGATATTAAATGAATACATTATTACTTTAGCACAAAAAAAATTAATAACATTAGAAAATAAAGACTAAAACATCATTTTAATAAGAGGAAAATAGCATTTGAGTATTTCATATGATACATTATTTATAGTAAATAAATGCATCATTTAAGAACACAAAAATTAGCACTGCTGAAAAATTAATTATTATTTATGTACAGAATAATACATCATCTACAATGAAAGAATACATTATTTCCGATGAAAGACTAAATCATTTCGAAAAAACAAAAAAATTAATTTAGCTAACAAATTTTCGAATAAAAGACATTAGTAATTGAATTACTATCATTTAAGAATTCAAAAAGGGGTTCTGATGTCCCCAAGCCTTCTTCTCAACTTAAGTACCTATTTCCACCAAGATAAGGTCACAAATCATCATCCATTCTACTTCCACTTATCCTCTTTATTTATAATATGTATCTATATGTACATGTATGTGTGTATGGTGTTGCTAATTGTTGGTGTGAATGAAAGAGCAGAGCATGGACGAGCTGCGCCAATTGCTGGTGCTAACCATGGATGTAACATCCCACCCCTCGGGTCCGGCGATGTCAGGGCCTGCAGTCCGATGCACCCCAACCCACTCAGCGTCAACTGAGCCCTGCGCACACAGCGACTTATGGTTCGCCAGTCCCATCCGCAGATGCAGACTGGAGGGTTGTTGTCAAGGGGGATCGAACCCCTCCCCAACCTTTAACACCAAACCCTAAACCCTAAACCCTGGTGACATCTTACCTTTAGGGTTTGGTGTTAAAGGTTGGGGAGGG
>JAPKLW010000976.1:40424-73772 GCA_026898455.1 Plectranthus barbatus | reverse complement strand
CTTATTTGACAATTGCAGCCACCTTTTTGACAAAAGATTTTCCAACATGTATAAAAGGGAGACCCTGGATCATTTTTCGTATTGGGTTTTTCTGATGCTAAAAACTCTGTCAAAATACGCATTCAATACACTTTATTTACTATCGATTCTTCACATTATTTGCCTTTATTTCCCACATTAACTTCTTGTTTTATTGATATTTATTATTTTTTAATACAATTTTAAGATTTCCAATCTATTCAAATTAGAACCTCAACATTATTCATTAAATCTATTTTAAATCAAAATGTATTAACACAAATTAAGTTGAATAAAAACAATCATTGCTTAAATTATTAACTATAAGTTATGGTTTTTAATTAATATAAAGTATTAACCAATATTGGTTTTAACTACAAATATTTGAGTCATCAGAATTAGGTCGAAGTTTTATCGATTATAATTTGACTAAAAAGCTAGAACTATTTCTTGGTTAATATTTTTAAAATTTATATTGATTTTCCAAAATCCTCTTTAATTAAAATTTTAAGCAATATTGAAGTGACTGGAATTATGATGTAATTCCTCGTTTATTTATGTTTTGATGTGTTAGAACCCCACTAGCTAAGAGTGTCTTTAGTATAAATTAGTCTGAAAAATTGTAAAGTCTTAATAGAAATTAATCGAATGTAATGGAGCTGATCGCAAGAAGTTTGAGAGCAAACTGGCTACCAGCTCGAAGTGCAGTTAACTGCAACTAGGTTGCAAGCATCATCTGAAGGAAAGTGGTTGACACATCATCACTAGTAAAAACGAATTCCAAACACGCTGATAGAGACAAGAAGAATGAAGACAAACACATACTTTGAAGTACAAACTTTAAGAAATAATATCTTAAAATCTGTGAATCTTTAGAAGCCTATTGTCTTAGTAATCAACTAGTTGAGATTCCTCAAACTAGTTCAGAGCCGTTCTGACGAAAGCTGCTAGTCAACCTACTTTTGTCAGCAAAGGATTTTCTAGAAAAGAAGACACCCTGATTGGACGAATCATTAGTGTTCCTCAACGACTACTATTTCAAACCTTCTAGACCTCGCCGATAAATAGAAAAATTAGTAAAAAATAATATTCCCTCCGTCCCATATGAATTGTCCACTTTACTTTTGGCACAATAATCAATGCGAGTAGAGATAGAGAAAATTAGTATTTTATTAGTGAGTGGGTATTATTTTTTCATTTTAAGTAAGTGGACAATTAAATGGGACGGACAAAAAAGGAAAGGTGGACAATTGAAGTGGGACGGAGGGAGTATAACATAAGAAAAAATAAAAAAAAGTATCTTTTTTAATTATTTCAATTTTAAAAAAAGTGCCATGTCGGCCCTAATGGCTGGTGTAAATAACTATTTTTGCAAAATTTGATGGTGTTAAATACGTAAGGATTGAATTACGTAACACAGAGAATTCAATAAAATCAAAACTATGAGATAGAATTCTTTAAATCTAAAAAGTTGAGAATAAATAAGCATGATTACCCTATTCAAATCCCATTAATTACCACTTAATTTCTTGTTAAAAAGGCTATGAGCTATTCAAAATCTAAGCCTTTACGGATTATAAATTGTATTCAACATCATATATATGTGATTATTTTTTTAATTGCTTCGTACGAATATAACGTGGGTCGGTGGTTAACGCCACAATAAATAATCTGAATTCTGAAGTAAACTTATTTTGATATTTTCGGCTGTCGATATTTTCAGGGATAATTATAGGCCCAATTTTAATTATTGAGGCAGTATTAGTTTGTTTAAAATCTCTCGACTTCTCATTCACAATATTATTTGTTCATTTCATCATTCTACTATTATTAATAAGGGTACTTTGTTAACAACTTAACAATTATTTATTTTGTTAAAAATAACATATTGTTCAAAAAGTTATAGTTTGATTTCTCTTACTCTTTTCTATATATGGAACAAGAGATGATTTCATACTCATTTTATTTAGCTCATAATAACTAGATTGAAAAATATGATAAAAACGTCTTTCCAAAGCCTTATTTAGATAATCACGGAATATTGATTACAAATAAGATAAAGATTTCTGAATAAAATAAACAAGAAATTAAAGAGAAAAACAAAACTCGCTCAAGTTTCCTTTTACAAAATATTTAAAATCCTACTAATTAATATTAAAAAAATGACAAAAATTTGTGTTAGGCACGCCTAGGCGGGTTTTATCTATACTCAAATGAGTTCATTCATCCCAAATAGAGTTTATTAATCCCAACTAAAATATATTATATGGGTTTGACTTGAATTAATGGATGAAACTCATCGTTTAGGCGTGCTAACCTGAGACCTTCCCTAAAGAAATTTAGAAATAGTTAAACTTATAAAATATCAAAAATGATATTTATCGGTTATTTAAAAGTGATATTTAGCGGTCACCTATATTTCTTTTGACATGAGAGTTCTAACTTTATCCTCCCACGCAATAAAAACATTTTATTATCAAATAACAAAATTATAATTTTGTTAAAGTGTTTCATCAGCAATACCTAAATGTTGCGTCATTACTTAACAAATAATTTAGTAAAGTTTTTCTTAAGAATTGGAATGTACTCCCTCCATCCCAATTAAATAGGGATTTGGATCCTCTGCTGTGCACATAGACATAGCAGGGAATGGTGTGCACTTTTTAACCACATGTTTAATTTATTTAATATTTTATTAACGTAGGCACTGTGGTTAATATTTTATTCCGCTGAACAACAACATTCTCTGATGTGCCTATGTGCACAACAAAGGATCCAAATCCATTAAATAGGCTCTCTTCTTTTTGGCACGAGAATTAAGACCGAGTGTAAGTGAAATTAATATTTTATTATTGAATGTGAAAAAATTATCATATTTGGAAGAGACCAATTTAATTGGAACACCCGATTTGGTAAGAGGGCCTATTCTGATGGGACGAAGAGAGTATTAATTTATATCTCATCCCACTTAAATATCTTCATCTAAGTTCGAACTCATAGAGTAACGAACACAATATGCTTAAATTACTCACACTTCAAGTTTGGGACTAATTTAAATAAGTTTTATGCAATCAGGAATTTCATTAAGGTTGACCAATATATGTAGTTATGCATGTGTAACAGTAGTGGTTGACAATTTTATACATCTAATCTAATCTAATGGATGAATGATTAAATTATAAAATCTGGTTTTATAATATATATAATTTTGTGGAAATATTTTTTTCTACCCATTTTGATAAAACACATAGCAAAAATACCCATTTGTTATAACACATATCTAAAATATCCAAAAGTACAAATTTTTACATGGGGAAGTGGGTTTTGCCAAATTTGATTCAATCATTGTTTACATGATAATGATATCAATACTTAAAATAGAATTTATAATTAAGATATTAGTTTCAGATTTTAAAAAAAATGAAAAATCATATTATCGAGCCTGACTCTGAGTCTGTTTCGGTCTTACTCGGTTCAGGCTCATGAAACCTACTCACCCGGATCAGACTCATGAAACCTACTCACCCGGATCAGACCCACTCGTATAGTGCTTCAGTCCTGAAACCGACTGGAACCGACCTGATTCTGACCCGATACCGACCCGATTCGTACCCGGGTCGGTTTCTGGTCGGAATCGGGTCGGTTCCATTTTTTTTTTATAACATATACCATGTTTAAGGCACTATGGTCCAATAATCCGACGTGAAAATGACATGACCATCGTATTTACATGCATTATTGTCCTATGTACATTGTTTTCCCAACTTTTTACATACAATATTGGTCAAATGAGCTCATAAAGTATACTGACATGAATAATGCATGCAAGTGAATTTTCTTTTTGACTGAATGAGTGGATGGTAATTTTGCGTACACTGCAATACAGATGAGTAAATAGCCATTTACTGTATTTGACTACTCCAATCAATTCGTGAAAATAATTGAGATTGGTTTGTCTATAAAATCCAATTCATTTGCCATAGACGAAGCATACACATTCGCAACCTTCGTGCCTTATTCTCTCCATCTTCTTGTTTTTCTTCACTTAATATTTCCCCCTTTTTGAAATGGAAAATTGGTGCACTATATATGTTCATTACAATGGGCAATTTGATGATTCATCCATCTACGTGGGTGGAGAGGAAAGGTTGGTTTACATCCCAATGACCAATCTTTCCATACAGTATCTAAGAAATAGCATCCAATCGCTTCTGGATTCCGAAAATATTCAGCTTCAGTATAATATATATTATACTGGCCAGAGTCGTAGTGGAAGAAATGTAAGATCGTTGTAGGCGACGGATGCTGATCTGCAGCGGCTTTGCTCTGTTTTTTCAGAGCCCAACGTTTATGTTATTTTCAACAATGCAATCAACATTGGTGTTGGGAGTTCTCTTTATGTTATTTTCAACAATGCAATCAACATTGGTGTTGGGAGTTCTCAGCGGGAGCCATCCCCGTACAGGCCATTCATATCTTCCTTCAGTCCACCGCCGAATGCTACTTTCAGTCCATGTCCGGAGGACCTTCAAAGGTTCGATTCTTCTATGTTCTTTGATCAACCTTTCGTAGGTGGTGCAAGCGGGAGTTCACATATTCCCGACTTAAATGAGGGTGGTGGTTCAGAGGAGTCTGATGATGCTGTTAATGAGGAGGGGGCTAAAGACTCGTCTGAGTCCGAGGAGGAGGCTGAAGACTCGGCTGAGTCCGAGGATGAGAATTTCAACCAATCTTTAATGCAGTGTACGGTGGCTGAATTTTCAGCTTGGGTGCAATCTGTTGGTGGTATGAATGCTTTTGTTTCAAATCTTTTGCCTGCTCATCCTCTAGCTGAAGGTATGGAAGTCCAATTAAATAATTGGTTACTTCCAATCATTCCATTGGATACTTCAGATTCACCCGTCCTGCAAGACGTCGCAGCTATATTGGACCAGGAGTTGACGGAGGGTGCCATATTTTGGAGCAGAGATGATCTGCTCGCTGCTGTTGGTCTCTGGCATATGGAGCAGAGACTAGAATATAAAGTTGCCCGCTCTGACAGTACTCGTGTTGAGTACAAGTGCAAACGAGATGAGAGTTGTTCGTTTCATATACGTGCTACATGCAAAGCTCAATGTTGGATTGTACGCAAGTTCAAACCTATTCATAATTGTAGGATGAACCTTGCTGGAGTTGGAGCACGTAATGTTCGTTCAAAGGCCATGGCTGCCTATTTTGCAAGGAAGATGCGTCGGCAAGGGTCACTCATCAAACCGCGTGAGATTATGGGCGAGCTGCAAACAAGTTTTGGCATCCATACGACTTATGGTTCTGCGCTGAAAGCACGGAACAGAGCCCTTTCGATGTTGTATGGTAGTGTCGAAGATTCTTTCAAGATGCTGCCGAAGTACCTCGAGGTACTTGTTCAGTATAATGCAGGGACGCTGACAGATTCTTTGCCCAATTTGGTACGCTCATCAAGGCTTCTATCTGCTAAATAGGCATCATATATCTGCACCGTATGATTTTTTATACTGAATTTGACAGCAACCCAGTTAGTGCGCAGTAATACAGGTAACACAATCTACAAAAAAAAAAAAAAACATAAACAAGTGTTAACTACTTATAGAAAATATTATTATATTTAATTAAAATTTAATATTAAATTACTTACCGTATCTGCAGCTCTCCAATCTACTGAGACCTGAGTATCTTTACCTCTAGCGAAATCCAATACTTTTCTCCGTTCTCCAGGCGAGGTGCTTTATCTCCACTATAATGATGCTTCATCAAAATCTGATACAATATAGAACATCATTATTAAATATATATTACTAAATAATATATACAATAATAATTTGTGATTGAATAATTTACTTACAAAGAATCGTGGTGAGATAACCCGAACATTCGTCTCCGGATGAGCCGTGTATAATCTCCTCTGTAGAACAGGAATATACGGCTCTATTATATCTGTAGCCAAATCGTTGCTCAAGTTCTCCACGAAGGCAAAATATTTCTGCGGGAATTGCCACAGACCGTTTCTTTGGATTCTGACAGCTTCGGGATCACCAGCTCTCCATGCATTATATCTCAAATGCACATCTATCCCAATCCCCCAAGGTCGTCCATCGTTCGGCTGCAAAAAGAATGAAAACATAAATAAAATTACCAAATAAATACATAAATGAAATCAAATAATTATACTTACCAAATCTTCAATATCATATGCTAATAAGGATACAGACAGAGTGTCCGGCTGGGTACCCATCCCTCCAGTATCCCCTGGGAGGGGCTGTGTGGTAGCATCGTCACCCTCAGAACTGTCTGTGAAAACAACCCCCTGATCCCGTTCGCCAGAAACACTATGACACTCCTCATCAGGGATTGCAGGACTCTTACCCTTTGCAAGATTCGTATCCCTCCTCTGCATCTCCATCTCCTCCAGCCTCTGTCTGGTCTCACCACCAGATACACTCCTCCTCCTATCCGACCCCTCCGGCCTCCTACTGGTCTCAGCACCAGATACACTCGCCCTCCTCCTATCCGACTCCTCCGGCCTCCTACTTGACTCACCAACAGGTACACTCGTCGTCCTCTCCATCTCCTCAGGCCTCTCATGCTCTATATGAGCCCTACGGCTCCAATCACGACTCCTATCACGAGCCAAGACCTCTCGGACAGCTGCATCATCTACATCTGTGCAATGACGGCATCTAGATGCACGGAATAAATCTGTAACTAGGGGGATGACCCTCTCTGTCAGTGCCTCATGAATAATCGTCCGGATACTATCCAAAATATTCCCAGATGGACGATGTCTCCTAGTATCCCGGGAATCCCCACTCGAAGAATATCGATGATGCCTCGGACGAGTGCGTCTACGTGACGGTGTAGAGGTCTCCGGCTGTGATCCCGCACCCTCATCTGCACCTCTCCCAATACCCTCATCTGCACCCCGTCCCGCACCCCGTCCCCCACCCCGTCCTACACCCCGTCCTGCACCAGACACTGGATTCTCTGGCAGTCGAAACTGTACTCCGATTGGATTGTCCATCTCTGCCGAAGTAAAATACAGCATGACCCTCTCGGCAAGAGAAGCCTCCAGGTTAGAATACACTTCAAGCTGTAAATTAAAGAAATAATAATTAGAAAAATAAGAAAGAATAATTTAGATAGACAACAATTACATACCTCATGATTCATAAAGAACTGCCGCCAATCAACCGTCTCCGGCCTCGTGAAATCCCATTTCACAAATCGAGGGAGTGCATTAGGCCTTCGCAAAATAGCGCATGCACGACCCAATGAGGGAATGGCCTCATAGGCCCACACCTACAAAAAAACATAAAAAATTACAATATTGTAGGGATAAGAATTAATTAACAAAAATTAAATTATACCTGTAACGCCCAAATGGGTCCGCCTAAATAAAAGCTCCCACCACTGATTCGATCTGCTCTGGTAGGGGCACGGTCCAAATAGTAACATAAACACTGAAAAGCGTATGCCCCCCATGGAAATGAACCCCATCTACCCAAATCCTCGACCAGAACATATACCCAAGCCTCAATCTTTCGTTTTTCAGAAAGTCCTAAAGCAAAGTTCCATGCCGCTAATATATTAGCGACCCTCAAGTACAATTCCTGATGAGTGCGTTGTATTTTCTTATCCCTAAAAATTATCAATAAATCTCTAGCACTAAGATTCTTACCACTACAAACTGTACGAAAAACCGAAGTGCTAGAAGGATCATGATCCGCACAGGGATTAAAAGCACTAGAACCAAAAACAAATCCTGTAACTAATGCAAATTCGGGCACTCCAAATTTTATAATCTGCCCATTAATACAAAACCATAGAGCATTAGGGGTTTCAGTTGAAATTTGATGTCCTAATAGTTCTACTAATGGTTGTGATGCACTAGGACCATTATTTTTCCAAGTTAATAAGTTACCAAACGGCCCATTAATAAACTGATTAAGCAACCCTTGACCCCCTATTGAATTTAATGTATCATAAATCGTTTCTAAAATAGTGACTTTGGTGTAGAAGTTCACTTTAGCATTTAGACCAAGAAAAGTGGGCCTAATCCACTGTGGCTGCACAAATCAAACACAAAATGCAACAATTATGAAATATTCAACAAAATGCAAGACAACATGTATTTTAATTTAACAAAAATCCAACAAATATTCAAAAAAACCTATTCGACAATAATTCCAATAAAAAAATCAACAAACAATTCCAACGAAAATTATGCAACTCATAATGTATTCTAATTTAACAAAAATCCAACAACAATTCAAAAAATGTTATTCGTTCCAACAAAAATTCCACAAACAATTCCAACATAAATTAATTCAACACAAAACCAAATTCCATTACAAAAATTAATTCATCACAAAACCCAATTCCAATTTCATTCCCATTCCCATTCGAATTATACATCCATTCGAATTATACATCTGTTCCCATTCGAATTCCCGTTCCCATTCCCATTCGAATTATACATCTATCTCATTCTCATTCCCATTCGAATTAACCGACAAAATCGACCGAAATTTAAACGGGTTGGTGGAATGAGATTGAGAAACTTACTTGTTGAATATTGTCGGCCATGACCGCTTACAAATCGGAATCGATGGAGTCGGCTTCGTCAATGGAGGAAAGGGGGACCAGTTTGCTCGACAATAATTGTGTGGAAAGGGGAAAAATTCACGTGCAGGAATAAATATTCAAATTTTTGACCGGGTCGGAATCGGTCGGTATCGGGTCGGTTTCATGTTGTCCGATTCCGACCCGGTTCGGTCAATGAAGAAACGGGTCGGGTCTGAGTCGTATTCGGGTCGGTTTCTTTAATTTTATGAAACCGACCCTTTTATAATATAAAGAAATTGAGTCGGTCTCGGGTCCGACCCGGTTCAAACTCCAATTCGGATAAAAACATTAATTAAAAAATAATATTTTTGTTTTTTTTTAATATATGTAAATGACATTTACGTCAAAAAGTGAATTAAAGATTAAATCAAAATTCATTGTTGTTTGGAAAAACAAATCTGACATGTGCAGAGTGTACTTTTGGATATTTTTTATATGTGTTATAAGAAATGAGTATTTTTGATATGTGTATTAGGCTAAATGGGTATTTTGAATTTCTCTCTCTTTGAAGAAAGAGGTAAAAGAGTAAACCATGCGAATCTATTAGGATTTTTAGATATAGTTTACTTTTTATATATGATTTGCTCGATATCTATCACAGATGAAGATAATGGATTATCACGTCATAAAAAATAATAATATAAAGTTAGATAAACAAAAAATTACCTGACATTTATCTTCTTCACCAATCTACCATAAACTAATTTAACTGAATATGAAATTCATTAAAAATTCCAATGTTTAAAGGAAACAACATTTGTAGAATCACGTGACAGCCAAACCAAACATGGAGTATAAATTAAGGAAATATAGAATCATAATTCAAATGGAAACGCTGAGATTTCAAGCTTCAACGCTTTGTTTGCTTTGATTTTGGAAATATATATTTTTTCTCTCCTCTTGGTAATACATTATATATATTTGGCCCATCCACTTACACAACAATGGAGTTTTTGATTCCCTTGTTCGGGGTGTAGCGGTGAAACATCTTGTCAATGATCGAGAAATAGTGAGTTCGAACTTTCCCAAAAATATTTGGGTGTGTGAATTTAAATATTAAAAAAATAAAAAATTAAGATAATGGAATTCTTGTCAAAAAATTGTTAATATTATTTCTCATATTTCTTATACAAGGAGGTGGCACCCTCAGGCCTCACAGATGCAATTTCTTAATTAAATATGGACAGTCATAATTTATATTAGAGCTTGTATTTTCTTTTACCATGATATGCTAAAGTTTTTTTTTTTTTTTTTGGGGGGGGGGGTGTTTATCATTATAGCCCCAATGAGAACTATCAAATCATTTGACTAAAACATAAAAACTTTGGAGTCTTCTATGATTTAGATAAGACCAAAAGTAACATGCGTTTTGGAATTTCATGTTCATATAAGATTATTATTGAGATTTATTGTACTAGTCATGCAGTAATTCATTATAATTAATTTGAAATACTTAAAAAAAAAAGGTTGTTTACCTTAGATTAATCTATATTTTAAGTTATAAACAGAGAGAAATTTTGTTTATTTATGCAGGTGGTTGAGGATAACATACTTTATTTCATGCCAATTTTACATCCATATTCCCATATGTGGCTAAGGTGAGTGGATTATATTGAGCAAAATTGGTTTGAATTATCCAAAAAAAGTTAATTATTATGAGTTGTTTAAGTTAGTGGAAATGTCATGTCATATTTGATTATCAAATTTAACAAGTGCCAAAACAATGGGACTCCAATATTGTTGGTGATGGAAGATTGAAAACTTCCAGTCATTTCTAGAAACTTAATTAATTATTTTTAGTGCTTGGAATTGAGAAGCATCTAGAAATTCCTGAAGGGGGCATATTTGAAATGCATATTCCAAGTGAATGAATTAGTTAATCCACTTTTATATAATTAATTAGTTTTTCTCTGTTATAGTTAGTAAAAGTTGTGATTTTTAGGTCGTACATAATTAGATCTATGAGGCAATCTAGTATAAATATTTTTCCTTAGTATAAATTTGAATGTGTAAGAAAGATATAAAAGCAGTGCAGATTTCATAAAACAAGGCCTTTCTGTAATTTAACTCTTGAGATGGGCTTCAGCCCACGAAAAAACGCCCAAATATAAACCTAAAACGGACTATATTTTTGAAGAACAGAGGCCCAATACAAAACGCGTGTATCCATTGATTTTTTATTTGTATTCATGGCCCAATTGCCCTCTGCCTCTATAACATAGTGACTGTTGAGGTCTGTTACGGATAGGAGGCCCAATCAATTAAAAAAAAAAAAAAAAACCAAAGCAATGCAATGCAATATAAACAAGAAAAAGCAATATAATCGAAAATGATAATGCCTCCTCTATTTATAGATGACAGGGGCTTAAAATTCATAATAAAACACTCCAAAATCCTAGCAGCTCTCACCTCCTTCAATTTAGGGGTGATTACAATCGTCCTGGCGAGTTTTCAGCTCCATTTCCGCAACTGCCAGGTTTCTGCCATTGATGACATGAAACAAAGAATGCACAGCAGCAGCACAATTTCTGGAAACTCTATCAGCTCAGCTTTTGGAAGCTCGAACCCGAGATGAAAATGCTTCCAGATAGCTGTTGTTCTAGATGCTCACAGTTAAGTTGTTAGAGTGTAGATCCATCTAGAGTCTTCTCTTGTTACAACTTACAACTAAGAAGCTCACTATATATACCTGAATGTATTCTGTTACAATGAGTTGGAAATATTATAAAGATTTTCATTCTTTAAAATTCTCCCTCTTATCTCATGATTTAAGTAGTGCATGATACTATGTAATTCTAATATGGTATCGAGCTGGATTCGAACTTCCCTCACCTAAATCTTGATGGCGGTTTAGTTTTCTCTTCTCTATCTCTCAAGCTCACCAGAGCTAATTAAAATTACTCGAGACCACATATTATCCCCACAGCTCGAGCATATAGCCTCGATGATTACCTCTTCGGAAACATTCTGTCTCCGACAAAATATCTACCTCCGTCTGATGGCGATTCGTCTCCTGAAGCCATCGCACAGCTCAACGTAGGGGTGTTCATGGTTTGGCCGAAACCGGTTAAATCGGCCAAACCGGATTAATTTGGTCGGTTAGAAATTTAATTTAGAAACTGATGATTTGAAAATTTTGAAATCGGTAAAATTTGGTTTGGTTAGGTGAATCGGCCGGACTGACTATATTTATATGTGTATATATATAATAAATATATTATAACTAATAAATATAAATTTTGGTTCATTTGATAAGTTTTAACTTTTTTATACAATTAACCCATGTTTAAATTTCTTGGTAAACACAATCTAGTTTTAGTTTCAATTTTTTAAAATAAAAAATCAACTAGTAAGTATTAACATTAAATATTATTATTTCATAAATCTTTTTTACGGTAAATTAAGTATTAACATTGTTAATTCGTTAATATAATTTTACACGTCTCTTTCAATTTTACATTTGAATTTTAAGTTATAATTTTAATACAATTGACTCATGTGTTTCCTTCTGTTTTACATTAAATTATAAATATAAGATTTTAAAAATTAAAATTATATTAAAATAAGTAATAATAAATAATGAAAATCAACTAATTTGCATTTAGGCCCTACGTTTCAACAAATTATAGTAGATTGTTGAAAGTTGAAATATATTTCGTTTCAAACCGGCCGGACTAAACTGTTTTTATATGGTTTGACCGGTTTAGTTTGGAAAATTTTCAAACCGTACCTATTGGTTTGGCTGAGATTTTGCTTATAAACCGGCCAAACCGGACCGCAAATACCCCTAGCTCAACCCATTGTATCTAGAGTGGGTAAAGCGTGACCAGATGCTTGTTAGCTAGTTGTTATCATTTGTTTCAGAGCATATGCTAGCATATTGCTCAATGCTCCACAGCTACTGAGATCTGGACTGTTTTGGAAAAAATGTTTCAAAATCAATCAAAGGCTCGTGTGCTATAGCTTCTCAGTCAACTGCATTCTCGGAAGAAATGATCTCTAACCATTGATGAATACATGATTAAGATGTGAGAGATCGCTGATGATCTCGTTGTTGCTGGCATGAAATGCCCGACAATGAATTCATATTGCATGTCCTCGAGGAGTTGTGATGGAGATCCCGGTGGGCTGAAAGAAGAAGTTTAATTGAAGAAATTTGAGTTGATTTAATTTAGTTGTTTTTAATTATTTTCGAGTTTTTGCTTTATTTCCTTCTAGATATGTTAGGATTTTCATTAATCTTTTATATAGATTTTATTTCCTTATTTTATTAGGATTTGGTTTCCTTATCAGATTAGGATTTGATTTCTTTATGAAATTAGGATTTGATTTCCTTATTAGATTAAGATTTGATTTCCTTATTAGGATTTGAGTTTGCCTATATATAGGTCTTGTTATGGAACAAGTAATTCAGTTTTCAGTTTAATAATATTCGTGAATTTTATTCTCCAATTATCTGAAAGCTCTTGAACTTCTGTGGAGTACCTTGAGATTCAATATTGACTAATCAATCGGACAGTCATATCCGTTGGTGGTGTCTTCGACTATATCCTTCATTGTTGGATCAATTCGCTTCTTGGGTCGTAGGAGATTTATTCTGGACTACGGTACTTGGAGGTTTTCGAATTCAAAGGTGTAGGATCTTCCCCTGTTATCAACTTTAGTTGCTTCCGCGTCGTGTCTAAGTCCATTCATTCGAGTTCATGGGCTGCAATCTAAACCTTCCGGCGAGGATCGTATCATTTTGGTACCCAGAGCCAGGTTGTGTCTTTCTTTTCCTTATCATTTTGGTACCCGGAGCCAGGTTGTGTCTATCTTTTTCCTTTCCTTTCAGTTCAATTTCCGTGTGCCCCATATTAAAAAAAATTGTCCTCTTTGATTTCATGTCTTGTTTGTGTCCTTCTTCGAGTCTCGTCATTAGTTTTCATTTGTGTTTTGGGTAAGTAAAAAAAAGGGGGGGGGGGGGAGACTTGAATTATTAGTATCATACCATATCTATTCAAATCTTTCCTTATCCATATTTTTTCCTTCTTGATTACCAAGTAATTTGATAATTACCTTATTCAAATATTTCCTTATCATATATTTCCATATCCATATTTTTTTTCCTTCTTGATTACCAAGTTATTTGGTAATTACTTTATTCAAATATTTCCTTATCCATATTTTCCTTCTTGATTACCAAGTAATTTGGTAATTTTCTTATAAAAAAAAAGAGAATATACATAAAAAGAAAAAAAAATTCATGGAAAAAAAAGGAAAAAGAGAGAGAGAGAGAGATTGTTTTTGCCATAACTTTTGCTACACGTGTTCAATTTCAGCATAATTGTACTTATCGGAAATGTCTCACGAGATCTACAGGTGCTATTACTTTGTTGTGACGTTCCATGAGTAGAATGTCTAAAATCGAATATGAGGAATTAGATGATGATGCTAGAATTCAGATGAGGCATATGATGAAGTTTTTTAAATCTGATTTTAGAAAGATGGTGAGGTCAGAGATGGAGATGTTGTATCAACGACTTGACGCATTGGAAGATGATTATTTGGGCAGCAAAAAAATGAGATATAGACAAGCAAAGTGGGAGACTCGACCAGATAGTTCCTCTCCATTTGATAAGTTTCTGTCAAAGGTGGAGCAGGCGGTGGAGAAGGTGTTGGTGGCAACCAAGTTTCAGTCGTTGCCTCTTTCTGTTCAAGAAATTGAGGAAGACAATATAGCAGTTCAGATACCATTGGAGGTTCTTGGTGAAGTAGTGGTGACAACTCAATCTGAGTCGATGCAGCCAATTCAAGAGACCAAAAAAGAGGAGGTGAGAGTTGCTACACCCTTGGAGAGTCATATGAAAGACAATGCAGGATTCGAGGTTCCGGCTACACTCACTATCATTAACAGTCCAGTTATGGGAATCCAAAGCCAATGTCAGGTGCAGAAGACGACAGAGTCAGAGTTAATGACGCCAGTAGAGAAGAAGGTTGAGAGGACCAGAGATCAATTCAGTTTTGTGAGGACCATTGGTTTGAAAAAGAAGGTGCATGAGACCAAGCAATTGTCGGTATTTGAAGATAATAATACGCCAAACAAGCCAACTAAAGGTGATATACGATGGTCAATTGTATCAAGCACCGACAAGGATTTGAGGACAAATCCTTTTGAAGAAGAGGGGAATGATGGAGATCCCGGTGGGCTCAAAGAAGAAGTTTAATTGAAAATTTTTGAGTTGATTTAATTTAGTTGTTTTTAATTATTTTCGAGTTTTTGCTTTATTTCCTTCTAGATATATTAGGATTTTCATTAATCTTTTATATAGATTTTATTTCCTTATTTTATTAGGATTTGGTTTCCTTATCAGATTAGGATTTGATTTCCTTATGAAATTAGGATTTGATTTCCTTATTAGATTAAGATTTGATTTCCTTATTAGGATTTGAGTTTGCCTATATATAGGCCTTGTTATGGAACAAATAATTCAGTTTTCAGTTTAATAATATTCGTGAGTTTTATTCTCCAATTATCTGAAAGCTCTTGAATTTCTGTGGAGTACCTTGAGATTCAATATTGACTAATCAATCGGACAGTCATATCCGTTGGTGGTGTCTTCGACTATATCCTTCATTGTTGGATCAATTCGCTTCTTGGGTCGTAGGAGATTTATTCTGGACTACGGTACTTGGAGGTTTTCGAATTCAAAGGTGTAGGATCTTCCCCTGTTATCAACTTTAGTTGTTTCCGTGTCGTGTCTAAGTCCATTCATTCGAGTTCCTGGGCTACGATCTAAACCTTCCGGCGAGAATCGTATCAAGTTGGAAGTGAATTTAATGCTATGGTTGTGAATCTCACCTCATACACTGACAAATTCACAATTCCGGAGGTCCATTTCGCCTTACATACTCATGAACTCAGGATGCAAAGTAACAACACTACAATTCAATTTTCATCGCTAGCTGTGAATATGACTACACAGTCTTCTTATAACTTTAATCGAGGCAATTGTGGAGGTTGCGGTAGTCGTATCAACTGTGATGGAGGACGATATGGTCGTTCTCAGGTGTTCTGTAAGCTATGTGGCTGCGCAAATCATGTGTCCTACAAGTGTTATTGACGCTTTGATACATCATTCACTGGTCCAGAGTCTGCTGCAAACTCTACTCCCCAAGCTCTTATTGCTTCCTCTTAAATGCAAGATGATCAATCTTCAGAATGGTTCATTGACAACGATGCTACCGCTCATGTTGCTGCCGACCTCAATAAACTCTTGATCAAATATGAATATACGAACTTGAATCAAACACAGTGGGTAATGGCTCCTCTCTTCCTATATCTCATCTTGGTAAGTCCATCATCCCTAGTTCTCACAATAATCAACCATTTCTCTTAGATCATATCCTCTATGTACCTGACATGACTAGAAATCTCACCAGCATATCACAATTTACCAAAGATAACCATGTTGTTTTTTTTAGTTTCATCACACTCATTGCTTGGTTAAGGACAAGGTGACAAATCGGATCCTACTACAAGGCAAACAGAGAGATGGTCTATATCAGCTAGACCTCTGCCATCTTCCTAAGCCCTTGGCCTCTTACAACCTCACCACAAACTCAGCCTCCACAAAAGCCATGGTATGGCATCATCAGTTAGGCCATGCTTGTCCTCAAACCCTCAAAAAACTGTTTTGCAGCTAGAAAATGAAGCAATAAAGCATGTAGACTATCTCTTTTGTAATTCGTGTTGCCTAGGGAAATTGCCTCAGTTTGTCTTCTCTTCTCGTCGTACGCATACCAGTAAAGCCTTCCAGTTAGTCCATAGTGATGTTTGGGGTCCAGCTGCCACTCCATCCAATGAAGGCTTCAAATACTACATACACTCTATAGAATACTTCACTAGGTTTACTTGGATATTTCCAATGTGTAAAAAACATGAAGTTGTATCTCTTTGTATTCAGCTCTTCTGCTATGTCAAAACACAATTTCAAACTACAATAAAAGTTATTCAAACCGATTGCGGTTTGATAAGATCGTATTTTGCCTCGCTTATCACATTGTTTTCTTTATTGTTTCTTGCATTTTCATTAGTTTTAGGTTAATAATCGAGCATGAGTTGTTTATAGAGGATATTACGCTTGTCGTGCTAAGTTTTGTAGATTTTTGGGTACAAAAGAGATGAAGTGGTGAGAAGATGAACACAAGATGAAAAATCCGCCCAAATTACCTCTGTATCGGTCGACAGCCAGTGTGTCAACCGACAAAAAGAACAGGAAGAGTCAAGGGTCGAAATGAAGATCGGGCAACACGAAGGATGGAGATTGGCGTGTGTCTCGATTGACATACGGAGTGTCGATCGATACAAGAGATAGACGTCGATTGAGAAGAGAGAAGAATGAGGTATGTCGACTTGGCATGTTTGTCGATCGACACACGCCCTGTCGATCGACACAGAAGGCGGAAGGCATCTTTTCACCCACTTTGGACATTTTCCATCTCGAGCCTATTACCTTTTGAAGATTCAATTTCCTACCCTATAAATAGGACTTATAAGCTCGAAGATTTATTCTTTATCTTTATTTTTCTACTTTAATCTTCAACATTAAATTACTTTACTTTCCAGTTTCTTTAATTTACTTGTTGCTTTGGGAACTCGAAGATATTCAAGTTCAATTCCAATTTTCTTTATGATTCAAGTAAGTTTAATGGAATTTTATATCCTTGTTTCAATGTTTGTTTCTAGTATGTCTGGCTAGAAAGTCTAACAGGTTCTAGGATTTTCACCATCCTCTTTAGCATGTTATAATTCAATTAAATCCAACCCTAATTAATTGGTTTAAATTCTATGATTTTGACTTTAAAATCTGTTTCAATTGAAGGACTGAAAGATAAAAATCGAATTAGGTTTATAGTTGTTAATTTAATACTGAGAGGATATAATTAACAATAGAAAAATAGAATTTGATACAATTATTTTCTGTCTCAAAAGGAAGATTCGATAATAGGTTTTAAATTTGTACTTATATTAAGATTGACTAGTTTGTGTTATTGAGACTCAAAAGGTAAAATTCACTTTCTAGTAATCTAGGTTTTAATTTCCCAACCAATGAATTAATTCCAGTTTATCCGATTTTCCACCATAATCATAATTTGGGGTTTGGATTAATTGTTTATTCATGATAATTGGATTGGTTGAATTCCCTAGGATCTGTGTTTTTTATTATTTGATTTTAGTTCAAAAGTATTTTTTAAAATTGAAAACAAAACCCATTCTCTATTTTGGATTTGCTCAAACAAAAGATTGCTAAACTATATCCAATACATGAGTTATTTTTGTTTCACTATCCCTGTGGGTTCGACAACCTTGGGGTTACTATAAATTTATTTACTCACTATATTTTAATTAATCTGTAATTTTAACAGTGATTAAATTGGCGCCTTTGTCGGGATAGTCAGATTATATTTTGTTATTGGATTGTTTTGATATTTTATGGATTAAGTTTTTAATTTTTTATTCGCGTGCGTGAGTGTGTTTTCTGCGCATATTTCGATCGACAGTGCCCCAGTCAATCGACACAGAAGCAACACTCGTGTCGATCAACAGCCCCCTGTCGATCGACACAGAGACTGATTATGTACAGTTTTGTCTTTCTTTTCAGGTGCATGAACACAGGAGCAAAGGGCATGAATCTTAAAGCCTTCGATTCAGAAATAGAAGCCACCTGTAAAATAAACAAAAACAAGGGAAAGAACAAAGAAAAACAAACTGAGATGGCGAATCAATAGCCGGAAGCAGCTCCACTGCAAAATTTGGCTCCCGATGAGCAGAGGCAATTTGTCGATGAAGTCCGACAGCTAAAGGAGAAACTCCAAGCCGCACAAGCAGTCCAAGCCGAACAAGCTGCTTGATTGGTAGAGCTGAACAGGGGAGAAACAACGAAAGGCAAGTGGTGGTGCAGCAGAGATCCTTCTTGGGTTGCTTCCTACCACAGACCGGGGAGCTGGGTTTCTAAGTTGGCATCGATGCCAACAATTTTGAAGTAAAGACATACCTCATTCAGATGGTTTAGCAGAAACAGTTCGTTGGGAAGGCCATTGAAGACCCGTACGCTCACCTCGGTCAATTCATTGAGGTGTGCGATACGGTGAAGTAGAATGGAGTGCCTCAAGACACCATAAGGATGTGCCTCTTCTTATTCTCACTTAGAGATGAGGCCCGGTCATTGTTCGCTGGCCTAGACAAGAGCGGGATTCGCGCATGGGAGCAGCTGCGAGCATATTTTCTCACCAACTACTTTCCTCCCAGTGTCATATTCAAAAGGAAGTCTGTTATCACTCACTTTAGCCGGAAGTACGATGAGACCCTATATGAATCTTGGAAGAGATACAAGGAGCTATTGAGGATTTGTCCCGGCCATGGAATTGACCTTGAGATGCAGGTGTGCCACTTTTACGAGGGACTGGCCCCTCACATGAAGGAGTTGGTGGATACTTCAGCTGGAGGCATCCCTATGAATAGCCACCAATGGGCCACTGAAAGGCAGAAAGCAGTCAAGGCAGTGACCGCTACTCCAGAGATTGACGTTGTTGCAGAAGTCAAGAAGCTCTGTGAAGAGTTTGGGAAATTAGAGGCCAGTCGATCTTCGGTAGCAGTAGTGTCAGATCCAAACACGACAATTGTTACTGTTGAGGCCAATTACATCTATCGAGGAAGTGGTTCGAGCACCTCCAATACCGCTGAAGTGAACTATGTCAATGGAGGTTACAACAACAACTACCGAGCCAACAACCAAGGGTATAACTACAGTGCCCGAAATCACCATGGATTTTCTTATTCTAACCCTTCTGCAGCTAAAAATCCTCCATCGAGATTCAATGTTAAAAGGAGCATACTGAAGAGATCTTAAACTCATTAATTGACCATTTATCCTTATGTGTGCTATAGGAGATCTTAAAAGGAGCATACTGAGGAGGCATAATATTAAGTATGAAGTGAAACAAGAAAAACTCTGATATCTCAACTTCCAACACTTTTAGCTGAGCAACTATATTGCACATGCGCATGATATGCTCACGCACACCCCTAATTCCATTGTTTTTAAGGAAGAAAACTGTATAATTAGGGTGCTAGACAAGGCCATCAGATGACACAAATTGGTCATCAATCGCTTTCAAGAACTTCTGGATACTATCATACTACTTGATGGAACCCCAAATCCCAACTGAACTGATATCCTTGTCATTATGAACATTACGCAGAGCCAATTAGATCACTCCCATTTTTCATAAAGATCAACTTCATTAGGGGTGTTGTTTTCAGTAATAGCAATCAGTTCATCTTTCCTGATAGCATAATCAATGTCCAGCCAACTCAGTTGAAGAAGAATTCTCTCCTTCCAAATCTTATAATTGTCCCCATTATGCTCAGGAACATCAAATTTCATATCAGACAAATTAACAGGTACCGTAAAAAATCATACTCATGTCAATAAATTTGAAGCATGTCAATCATAAATTCAAAGACATAAAACTTGCATGTGAGCTAAAGTTTTAACTCAAAAGGATTTAAGAATAAACTTTATGACAAAACTATTAAATCGAATCTCCTTTTCTAATCCTTGTGGGTAAACAAGAAAAATGATTTAAAATTATTTCCTAATTAATGAATAAAAAATATAATAAAAGTTCTTGTAAAATAAAACTTATCACATTCAACATGATTAATCACAATTTAATGTTATTACCTAATGTGATAAAATTAAATATATAATTTTATTTGATTAAGGATGTTGTGGCTATTCCCTTCTTAATTAAAATCATATTTGTCACATAACATTACCAAATATAAATAGATCCATAAAATTAGAATATATATAATGTTGTCCCAGGATCAAAATTATGTGTTAAGATTTTTTTTAATATTAATAGCATTCGCCATTAATTCAAATTTTAAAACCAAATAGATACAACCTTAAATCCTTAATATTATCGTAAGGAGATTATAATCATCAATCCAGACGACATCGAAAGGATAGAAAACCAAATCAACATGGGAGAACAATACCATAACAATAAGATTTATGAAAATCTTTAATAGAAGATATGGAAAGATCTGAAGTGCATTAATCAGAAGCAGTTCTCATGCAATCAAAATCTTAAACATACTTGATATCACAAAGTTTGAAGCATATCATGTTGACACAATTCCCACAAAAATAAAAAATGAGAACGACAATTAAGAATTGGAAAGTTAATCGCACATGAATACAACAATTATTCACGAGAAGCGCAAAACTCATGATGAATCATATAATTTTGAAACATATAATTGCCGAAACTTAAACAAAACTGGATGGAGATAAAACATATTAATCACAATCATTACAAAAAAATAAGCTAATAGACAGCGTGGTATATACAATGCGAATATTCATTCGTATTGTCTATATCCTAATATAGAATACAAATGTGTGTATGTGTTGTAAGAATTTTACATGCTTAAAAACCACGCAACCATTTTCGTCTTCTAAATCAATATAGACTACACGAGTAATTTGTGTCGTCCATAATGATATCGATGACGCGAATGGTTGTGTTGTTGATCGATGCAAAATTTACATACAGATTATAGCACAGGGTAAATAAATTTATAAGAACCCGAAGGTTGTCGAATCCACGTGGATAGTGCAACGAAAGTAAATCATGTACTGAATGTAGTTTTTCAATCTTTTGTTTTGGAAAATCCAAATTCAAGGGGTTTTGGTTTTTTATAAAAATAACTTTAAAAGAAATTCAAATATAAAGAAACACAGATCCTAGGGAAATCTACCAATCTGATCAACATGCAAGAAACAATTAATTCAAACCCATAAAAGATACTTTTGGTGGAAAATCTGGTAAAGTGGAATTAATTCCTTAGATGGGCAATTAAAACCTAGATTATTAACTAGTGATTATCTCCTCTCGGTCTCAAAAACACAAGTTAATCAATCTCAATAAAAATCAGACTAATCCTACAATTGAATTCTTCTTTGTTGGACAGAAAATCAAATGTATTAAACTCTTACTTCCTATTATCAATTTTCACCTCTCGGTCCATCAATTAATAACTAAAATCTATTCCAATTTTCATCTCTTGATCCTTCAATTGAAAATAGATTTGAAATAAAATCAGAGAGTTTAAACCATTAAAGGGTTTGAAGAATTCGAATCAAAACATGTATCACAAATGAAGAAACCCTAGAATCTGATAAAGGTTCTAGTCTAGCATAATGAAATTAATTATTAAAATAGAAATTAAAGGTTGCATTAATGTAAATAAGTACAAGAAAAATAAAGAAGTTTGGTTCCAGCCCTTGAATACTTGAAAACTAGAGAATAAGAATTAAACATAAAACTTGAACTCAAACTCTAACTGGAACTAAAAATTGGGAACTCTGATAATGAACAAAGCTAGAGTTTATATAGTAGTAGGGCTGTGCTCTTGAAGGCAGGGATTGATAAAATAAGGTATTTTCTTCTCCAAATTCGTCCATTTCTTCAATTGGCAACTTTCTTCTTCAAACATCTCCAAAATCGTGCAAAAATCTTCTTCCCACTTTTGGAAAATGCATGTGTCGACCGACATGGGTTCTGCATCGGTCGACGTGATCCTCAAACATCAATCCCTCGAGAGCCCGACTTCCACCTGTGTGCGTCGACCGACACAAGGACTGTGTCGATCGACACAAACCAACTCCACGCGTCGGTCGACATGTCCTCCCCGTCGGTTGAAACAAACCACTTGTGGTGAGTTTCTACAACTTCTTGACCAACTTTGCTATTTTTCTTCATTTTTTCCTACAAAACCTTGCACCACAAGCATCATACCCTCCAAAATACACTCATGCTCAAATTATTCATAAAAACAAACTAAGATAAATAAAAGAAACAAGAAAATAATGTGATAAGTGAGTAGAAATATAAGTTTATTAGTCGTCTATATTTTGAAGAGGAAGAGAGATAGACAATGTGTTGTGCCCACATCGTCTGTGTTTATAATATTCACGGAGATAGACGAGGTGCCCTTCCAGCGTCGTCTGTGTTTATATTTTTGGGGTGATATAGACAATGTTTGTTGACTGCATCGTCTCTGTCTCCCCTAAATTACTTCAGCCATGTTATTACTTCACCAATCTTGTAATTGCGCGCAGCCACTATGCCCTCACCGCGCCGATCGACCACCGCCACGATCGTCGAGTCGACTTGATTCAAAATAGGTATTCATGGAGTTGGTTGGATTCGCACGCACTGTGCCCTCGCCTATCGATCACCTCATTGCCTTGATTTAGAATAGGGATTCGTGGAGTTGGAAGTGATTCATGCGCATCATTGTGCCCTCGCCGACGACCACGGCCGCCTTCGCGCCTTGATTTAGAATGTCCTATAAGGTGATTGAAGGAAAACATCGTACAACCGGGTCACCGCAATTCAGTCAATCCTCGACAGTTGGCAGTCAGAGCAAATTTTTTTCGGTTAGTCTGGATTCGTAAGGGAATAAGTTTTTCTGAGATTACTCGTACTTAAGTCTATCAATTTTTCCATTTCCTTTTCTGTTTTCTTCAATTTATGTTAGGCAATTTTCATTCGGATGCAATTGTCTGCTTGTTATTAGAATTTGTAATATAAGTCAAAATCTTGTTTGCAATGTTGTTCTAGCTAGTGTTTGCAATTTTGGACTCCCCCTATTTCGGGTGGCAATCTTTATAGTAGATTGTAGTAGATGTTTGTTTTATACACATAATGTGCTCGTGCAAATGGTAACCTGCAACCAACCAGTCAACAACCTCCTATGTAAATAGCAATTTATAATTCCCATTATACATCCATATCCATGTAATTTAGAGAGGTTAATCTACTACGGTTTGATATGTCTGCAGCGTGACTGAACTGATTGAAAGTAGTAGTGTATTGTTCCTTCATTAACATCTTCTCCGGGTTTCATGAATTATTTTTATAATTCATCACAAAGAAGTTAGTGAAGTTGAAGGCTCAGGATATACCGACTTTACTGAGGTTGTTGCATGTGGCCGCACAACATGTTTTTGGTGATAACAGCATCAACCAGGCATCGGTAGTTGAGGATGTCTTTGGTCAAAAGGAAAAAACCCTGTTTATTTTATTTGACGAGATCCACCATTTCTGTGAGCTTGAGCCTATCGGAGTAGGATGCATGCATCTCAATTTATATATTATAACTTTTATTTTAACTATCTTATTATTTGTAGTATTAGTATATACATTATTATTTTAATGTAACTTGATCCATGTAAGAATATGCCGGCACTTGTATAAGGTGTGTGCGAACACGAACCTTATACATAAAATCCAATTTGTTGATCCATGTGTTGTCTCAACCAACCTTGATTCAGTAGAAAGGCCAATCTTACAGGTCGAAGGTTGATTGGAACATCACCGAATCAGCTTGTTTTTGTGCTATGCAACGTCGGGTACTTGAATGTAATCGTTTTAATTGCTTAACAATTTTATGCTTATTATTGTTGGTAAAAACTGATTCACAATTTTTTGAATTTAAGCTAGTTATCATTGGATCCTTTTGGTGATTGATGCATATCGTGGCAAGGTGTATGTGTTGGATCCTCTGGAAAAACCAACTTCATTATGTTGAGTGGAGAAATATAATTGAGATGTAAGTTCTCATTTTAATTAATGAAGTAGATAGACATATTTGTTTTCACTTTTTTATTTTATTATGATGTAGAGCTATGTAAATATTCAAAGCTTCAACAGGAAGAAGAGGTACTAAGTTTGACTAGGTAGTCGTGAAGGTAAACATGTCTTACTAAAAACATGTTACAATTCTATATTAAAGAATTAATTGTCTCTAAAATGATAATCATACAGTGTCCACAACAGCCCGATGAAAGTCAGTGTGGATATTATGTCATGCATTATAATAAAGATATCATTTACAATATTCCTGAACCTCTTCTGTGGACAGATATGGTAATTTGATTTCAGCTCTAACTCATTAACATATTCTTTACTTGTAACTATTTATTGTGTTTGTGCTTCTATTTTTAATAGTTTAATGAAGAAATGTATCTTAAACATGAAATTGATAAAGTTCGTACAGAATGGTGTAACTTTCTCCAAATTTATATGGACTGAGGTATGTTAGTATGTTTGATTCAATTTTTAATAGTTTAATTAAGAAATGTATCTTAGACGTGAAATTGATGAAGTTCGTACGGAATGGTGTGACTTTCTCCAAATTTATATGGACTGAGGTATGTTAGTATGTTTGATTTATCGGTTTATCATTTTATGTGATTAGTTTTCTCAATCTCAGCTTCCTATGTTGCATTATTGATAAATTTGCTAATATCATCTCGGCTTCAGGTCATCGGAAATGCCAAAGGGCAGTGCTAGTCTCCCATCTCTGACTGAAGCATCTAAATTTCTCCATCACACACTTTGATTGGACCGCAAGATTAGCAAAGACTTGAAATTAACTAACAATTAATTTTGTAGAAGTTTTTATTCCTAACCCACGTACTCAACTCATGCGTACATCTAATTTTGTTATAATTATTAGTGAGAAAAATCGAGATTTTATAGATTTGTTACCATAAATGTATGTTACATTTAATGTTTTGAGGTTGTAGTTGTTGTAATTCAATTCTTGTTTAGAATCATTATAATTTTTTTTACAGTTTTTTTTTAAAAAATTAACAAAATTAACACTAGAAGATGCGGCATTCCGCATCGTCTTTAAGCATATAGATGGCGCAAAAGTAACTGAATTCTGATTCACTACATTTATATAGACAACACGGAATCCGGTAATAGACAACGCGGATTCTGCATTGTCTATAAGCATATTTCTTGTAATAGGAGGCTTATATCGACTAAGTGAATTATCCAAACCTTGGGTCTGAAAAGTAGATGTAGGATATTCAGATCCGAACCACTATAAATCGTGTGTGTTGTTTACTGCTTTCTTTCATACTTGCTCTATTTTTTCTGTTTCACAAACTGACCTTTGAAACCTTCAATACCTGTCCAAGTATTGAAGTGTATATGCTGTGAAACTGACTTTACTGAAATAGAGACCTAAGCATAAGTTTCCTACACACAAAACTGACTATACTTTGTTTATGCGAACCAGTGCAACTGTCATTTAATACTTCCGCTGCATACACAAACCTTCCGCTACACAGTTTAGCTCTCTGTTTCAGGACCAACAAGTGGTATCAGAGACAGGTTCTTACAGACTACGGTTGTGTTAAGTCACTTAGGACCAGATCTCTATTTTTTCTGCACTTGGTTCTGTTTTCTGCACTTGGTTTCTGTTATGTGTGTTTAAGCTCAGGTACGCAGAGATGGCTCAGATTACAAAGCTTTCAAAGTATTCATTAGAAAACTTTTAGATATGGAAGAAACGCTCTTTGATCATGCTGAAGAATGTCCACCCGGAAATGACAGAGGTTCTATCTACCGGACCAGTGAAGATCACCAAGGTAAATACTCAGCTCGGAGGAGCAGAAGTTTAGGAGATAGTGGAGAAGCCTTATGCAGAGTGGACGAACGACGAAGAGTTCATTTTCAGCTGGATTCAGTGGCCATGGAGCTCATCCTTCAATCCTTACCGGAGCCACTAGTTGTTGAAACTCTCAAGCACAACAATGCCAAAAAAATGTGGGAATTTTTTGGCTCCCTCAGCCAAGAAACATCTCAGATGAAGCGAAACAAGCTTCAAAAGTGTGTAGATAAGTATAAATATTTTCAAATGCTTCTTGGTGAAAGTGTTAAATCAATGGAAGCTAGATTCAATACTATTATCTGTGAGCTGAAAAACTTGGGGAGAACATATGAGATTGCAAATATGAATGCAAAAATTCTCTCCAAGATGCCCAAGGAGGATTGGTTCGTCAAAGCCACCGGCTTGATGGAGAAAGATCTCTCCAAGATGAAAACCAATGACATGTTCGCCCAGCTCCAAGCCCATGAATGGGACATACAAATGGCGAACAGGAATGAAGCAGTGTGAAGCGTCAACACACATCCAGAAGGAGGTGCTGCCTTTTTCGCAAAAAGGGAGTTCAAGAGAAGGACTCAAAAGCCTTACCAAGTTGACAGATCTTTCGGATAGATGACTACATCAAAGTCAGCACCCACACCTTCCTACCAGAAGAAGGAGGAAGCGAGCTCAATTGAAGAGCTTGAGGAGCAGATGAGGAAGCTGACAAGACTTCTTGAGAAAGCCAAAGCCAAGAAGGTAGGTTCGCAACCCAGCGAACTGAAGTTTAGCGAGAGACCTCCCAAAGCTTGCTTTGAGTGCAAATCTCCAGATCACCTCAAGTATGAGTGCCCACTAGTTTCCAAGGAGGAAAGGGATCACTTGAAGAGGGTGTTCGAGAAGAAAGCCTCCAGAGCAGTTGCAAAGGCCATGCTTTCCAGAACTGAGGTGCCAAAAATCTCAGACAATGACGATGGCTACTACACATCAGACAATGAGGTAGGGGAGGAAGCCTTCCTGGTGTTGATGGCAAAGTTCGGAGAAGAGGAAGAAATTGAAACTGAGTCTACTACTCCGGTACACATTCCTAACTCAGTTTCTATTCCTATGGCATGCATAGAAGACAACTTTATCCTATTGCTCAGATTCAGAGGAGGTTACTCTTGAAGCTTTAACTAAACTTAGAGAAGAGCATTCTACATTACTTGAATCGTTTAAATATATTTCTGAAGAATTTACATCTCATAAACTGAAAATTGCTAGTGATAAAAAACTTATTTGTTCACTTTATTCTAGTACTAGCAAAGTTTCAGAAGCTCTATGTTTACAAATACATTCTTCTAATAAGTCAGGACTAGGCTTTACAGAAAATAACTTGAGCAATCAGGCTTCTACTTCCGAAACTAAGAATGTCTCGAACCATTACTTTAGGAAGAATTCTAGTTTAGAAGTCAAGCTGTTAGGAAAATGAGTAGTCAGTATTGACAAAGACTCCATGGAGGCTAATCTGGACAGAAGAGGACTATCAGTTTCAAAACTGACCACGACACCCAAGCTTAGAAATTTTTTAACCCATAAGTCAAACAAACCTGAGATGAAGCCCATCAGGCCTAAGAAGTGGGTTAAGTAGAATGTTCCTAACATAAAGAAACCACCTCGACAGCTAAAATTGTACCTTATAGAAACTCAGTTTCTTTTCCAAATTCTAGAAATCCGAGGTTCCCAACTCATAATTTGTATGAGAGGAGAAATTATCTGTATAGAAAGAACATCTATACGAGGTCCCAGTCCAACCAATTCCCTACTTTTCGAACTAGGAAGACTACACACTCTGGACCAAGTTTCTGAGAACCCAACCGAAACTCAGTTTCTGGTCAGGTTTCACACACTCACTCCTTTTCTTCGAACATGCATAGAAACTGCATAAATTATTTAAAGAGAAAGAGAAAGGGAGGAGAATTTGTGACACCCAGATATAAGATGAAGCAAGTATGGATTCCCAAGGATGGATCCATAACACTAACCCTACAGGACCCGCAGAAACACGGGTACCTTTTGTCTAACTTTATCTGTTTTGCAGGTACAAGGTCACCCAGATCAACTCAAAAAAAAGAAAAGAGTATGGATTTTGGACAGTGGATGTTCTGCTCACATGACCGGTGAAAGCAATCTCCTTTCAAAACTGAGAATGTCAAGAGGACCACTTGTCAGTTTTGGAGATGACTCAAAAGGGAGAGTAATCGGTAAAGGATACTTGGAAAGCAATGGAATCATCTTCAACAATGTATCCTTAGTAACCAACCTCAACTACAATCTGCTGAGTGTGAGTCAGCTTATCCAATTTGGATATGAGGTGACTTTTGCCGAAGAAGAATGTTGGATCAATGATAAAGACTCCGAGGAGACTGTGTTGAAAGGTGTGAAGTATGGAAGTCTCTACTATGTGGATTGGGAGAGCGGAAAGCCTGACACGTGCCTTGTTGCAACAAGTTCATCCCAAGAAGGAGTCAACTGGCTATGGCATAAGAGACTTAGCCATCTGAATTTCCAGTCAATCAGACATCTTGCAAAACACAAGCTTGTGGAAGGTCTACCACAAGTCAATTTCAAGAAGGAATAAGGTGTTTGTAGAGCGTGCAAGATGGAAAACAAACCAAAGCATCATTCAAAAATCAAACCATCACAGCAAGCACATATAGGATCCTCGAGCTACTTCATATGGATCTATTTGGACCAGTCAAGCTGCCTACTGTTGGAGGAAAAAGATTCACTCTCGTTGTGATCGATGACTACTCGAGATATACTTAGGTAAGGCTGCTGAAGAGCAAGGATGAGGTGAAGCTTCAACTTCCAGAGCTCGTCCTTCAAGTGCAAAACAGCAAATGAGTCACCGTCAAAAGAATCATATCTGATAACGGTACTGAGTTTTGCAACGGTCCACTGATGGACTTCTGTGCTGATGATGTCATTGCGCATGAGAAGTGAGCTCCAAGGACACCTCAGCATAATGGTCTTGCCGAACGAAGAAACAGAACACTTAAGAAGATAGTCAGGACTATGCTCGCTGAAGCTGACTTAAAGGAAGGTTACTGGGGAGAAGCCTTGATGACGGCGTGTTATACTCAGAACAGGAGCGCAATCAACAATCGCCATCACAAAACCCCTTACAAAGTCTTCAATGGTCGTAAGCCTTTATAGCTCATTTTCGTGCTTTTGGTTCTCCATGTTACATCCATAACAATGGAAAATCGAAACTGAATACTTTGAGTCCCAAAGAAGATGAAGGAGTGTTCCTCGGATATGGACATCCTTCATACAAGGGTTATAGAGTACTCAACAAGACAACCAGACTTGTGGAAGTAACACGCTCTGCTGTTTTTTATGAGTCTATCTTAGTGCGCAGGACTTTGAAAGATTTAGAACTTGGTGATTTTGTGGTAAAAAAAGAATGTGAGAAACTCAGTGCTGAAAATTTATACTTCGTCTTCAATCAAAATTTCCCTTAGATCTGGAAAAATGGCGTTAGAGCCCAAGCCTCCAGACATAAACTCACCACCCTTTTCGGGTGCGGTCAAAAAGGGGAAAAAGAAGTATGGGAGATGCAGAAGACATCAGAAATTGGAGCGTGAGTGAGCCAAAAATGATGTAGAAGGGGCAGAAGAAATCAGAAGATCTCTTCTACCGTTGTCGTCTCCTCCTACAAGTCACACACCTCACGCCTGCCAAAAGTGATATGCCAGCAACGGGGCATGGTCACTAAAAACACTTCTTCGCTACGTCTCTTATCTGGTGAAGAGACTAGCGAATGAAGTAGAGAAATCCTTGATCTTTGCTTCCCACAAAGTACTCTGCAGCACTACCTCCCAGTTCGCTGCTAGAAGTCGGCATGAGGGAATCCTTACAAAGCTGGTCACAATATCTAACCAGATTCCCTCATTGCTTAGGCACCTGTAGCAACCAGTTTGAAGAACATCATCAAGAGCAGAAGTAGCCTAGTATAGACTTGAAAATAGTTCTGTATTAGGTTTCCTTTTGTTAGTTTATTCATGTACTTATAATGAAAATTATTAAAGGGTAAACTGACTTGTTGATGACTAGCTCTTTTTGTCCAACAAAAGGTCTTCATTCTTCATACGCTGAACTTACACAATCCAGTGTAATCAGCAGGCTTCTGATTCTCTCATACTTAAGATTTAACTGCTCTAAATTAACTTGAAAAATCAATCGAGCAATATCTCTTCGAATCTATAAGGATAAGATCTTAAGTGAAAAGTTTTTTGTGAGGGGAAACTTTTCAGAGTTTATGTGACTAATTGTCAAATTTGTAAAAACTCTAAAGTTATCCACACCTCACTGGCTTATGTTCCAGATGGCTTTGACCACACCAAAAAGGGGGAAATTGTTAGGATTTTTGATAGAGAAATTCTTCCTTACTTTTGTGTTTTGGTGGGTCATTGTAAGCCATCTTAGTCCATTTTTCAGAGTCTAGAGTTCTAATCTGTAATCCTTGTATAGGATCGAATTGAGTTGTAATAGAAACTTAGGCTGAAGACCAAGCGAAGAAGAATTCTCGAGAACTGACTACTTACACGCCTGAAACTTGGTTCACACCAAGTATAACATTAACCTGAAACTGAGATGGAGCACTCAGTTTAATGTCTACCATACTGACAAGGAGAAGTCAGTATGAGGGCTTCCCCGTACAGACTAAGGAGAAGTCAGTATGAGGGTTTTCCATACTGATCCGGAGAAATCAGTATAAAGGCATTTTCCATACTGATTGTGGGGTTTACCATACTTACATAGGGAAGTCAGTATGAGGGCTAAGTTGTACTGACTTTTGAAAGTCAGTACGAGAGCCTCTACCTTTAAATATCGAGCTATTCGAAAAATATCAAAGCTCAGTCAGACTTAGGCATTTAAATATGCCCGAGTGTAAGTCAGTACGAGGTTATCCAAACCTGGGTTCCTCAAACTGAGAACTTAGTCTGACATAAAGTTAGTGTATGGTACACTAATGCAGCAGAGCCGAGCAGGTCGCAGACCTAAGGCATGGGCTACGATTGGACAATATTTTCCATGAGTCTAACGTCTGGATTTATGTGTCTAACGGGCATAAATTCAAAATGCCTTGAGGAAATCCTCTATAAAAGGGTCTACACCTCAACCTTCAACGGTTAATGATCAACACATAAACATACGAGATTGAGAGAACTCTGAGCTAAGAATCCTAAAGTCTTCACACGACAAAGAGGATCTCTCTCTCTGCAAACTCCCTGAGTTTCTGTGTTTCCTTACACGAGACTTGAGTCTCCGACTCAAGTTATACCATGCTAACTTCTCCTAGCACGAGGCTGAAGCTATAAAGATGAAGCTCTTCTTTGGTGAATATATCATTCTGAGATATATTCATAGCAGTCAGTTTCCTAGAATTCTAATTCTCACGAGCGTATGCCAACCACCTGAGTTCTGGGAAGAACAAGTAAACATCCAACTGGGAAGAACAAGCAAACATCCAACCATCAAGAAGGACGCTGCAGGTTGCATCCCCACTTCAACCTGAAGACTGAGTCTGCAAGGAGTTTATAAGAGAGTGTCACAGCTGACCGGAGGACGGAGGTGCCGACGGACTGTATATAGATCGTAAGGAGGCTTGTATATACTTAGTGAATTACCCAGAGCTTGGGTTTGAAGAGTGGATGTAGGATATTGAGTTTTCTTTCATACTTGCTCTTTTTTTCTGTTTCATAAACTGACTTTTGAAACCTTTGTCCAAGTATTGAAGTGTATATGTTGTGAAACTGACTTAACTGAAACAAAGACATAAGCTTAAGTTTTCTACTCACAAAACTGACTATACTCTATTTATGCGAACCTGTGCAACTGTCATTTAATACTTCTGCTGCATGCACAAACCTTCCACTACACAGTTTAACACTCTGATTTCGGGACCAACAATAAGTATAACATAATAAATTCTCATAGTGATCAGAGAAGTTACATCAATTTCAAATCAATGGCCCCTTAAATATAGGAACATGTATAATAACTTAATTATTTAAAATATTTGACTGTGAACAAATATAAATAATTATAAAATTTATTAATCTAACAATTATTGTATAATAAGTCTCGAATAGGTTTCGGAACTGGCAAATTCACTCATCCAGATTTTGGGCCTCGACTTTGGGCGCCTTCAATGTGCTCCCTTGGATTATGGAAATTATTTGTTAATTACCTACAACAATATATAAGTATCCTAATATTATTCTCCAATTCAAGAAGAAAAAAAAACTGTAAATTTTTTTTTCCCAGAGTAGCCCCTCCACTCGTTAGCAGGTGGTCAAAATCAAGATTGAGAAAGGTTATATGGATTTAAATAGGGATGGTTCGGTACGGTATACCGCACATTTTCCTCCATACCTTATACCATACCAAAATCTTCGGTATGAGGAAAACTCATACCGTTACCGTACCGAAGTTTTCGGTATACCTTAGTTCGGTATACCGAATTTTCGGTATGATTTCGGTATGAGTCGGTATGGTTTCAGTATGAGATAATTTATATACTATTACTTTGACATATTGAATTTCTGAAATGATTTCAATATGATTTTGACTTGACATAATATATATACCATTTATCTTATCATTCTTCCAATATACGGTTAACATACCGAAATTTTTTGATATACTTTTCAATATACCGTTAACATACCGAATTTTTTTGATATATTTTGATTTTTACGATTTTTTCTGTTGATATTTATTTTAGAAATATGTTTATATCAATAATATTGTTAGGTGAAAAGAGAATATATGATTTCATTCTTAATTTATATGATTTTATTTTTAATTTAATATTTTAAAAATAATAAAAAAAATAATATTATATTTTCGGTACGGTATGTGCCGGTATACCTTCAATATTAGGATTGTCATACCGTTACCGTACCTAAAATTTTCGGTACTGTTGGTCCCGGATATCAGGGTATACTTTGGCAGCGGAAAATACGTAAGTTCGTTTCTTGCACTCTGCTGGTTACACAGCTGACTGGGACCTTGTCAGCTGGTAAGTCAACTGGCAACTGAGTATTCAGCTGACTGGCAACTGGCTGGTCAGCTGATGACTCAGGACTTAGAAAATTTTAGAGTCGAGTTAGCACAGTTATAAACTGGTTTCA
>JAPKLW010000976.1:2827-40024 GCA_026898455.1 Plectranthus barbatus | reverse complement strand
CTACTGGGGAAGGGAAACTTAGCCAAATTCCCAACAATTTCCCAACAATTTCCCCCTTTTTGGTGCGATCAAAGCCTATCCAGCGACCACTCAGCTGATGAGGAAAGTTACAGAATATTTCAGGGTTTTACAAGTAAACCTATCAGATCTAAACCCATGAAATTACTTCCTCAGCATCAGCTCTAACTAAAAATCTTCCCCCTCAAGCTGGGAGAGATATTGCTCGATTAAAATATGGAAATTATGATTAGAGCAAAAAAATGGTGTTGAGAATGGGATACTACTGATCATCAGTAGAATATGCCTGTCGCATACTTCCCCCTGTCAGTATGGCCTTCTTACCATTTGACAACTGATACACGCAACTGAATATTCACCAGTTGTCTGCTGACAATCTTGAAAGATAGAAAAATTGAGAGCTTGGACTCAATTTTATTCCGCATAATCTTCTCTTCAAGAAATCCTTCTTCATAATTGCTTGAAATTGGAGCTGGGACCCAAATTCGCTGCGACTGATGGTATGTGCTGGCAAATTCGAAATGAGAGCTGGGACTCATTTCCTTGGACATTTGAGGGATAATTTCTGCCAGTAGACACCACCTGTGGTTTTAAGACACCACTTAGAGAAAACAACTAAGAGCTTGGACTTAGTCGTAATCAGCATCCTTCAGAATGACTAAGTCTGAAACCACTTGCTGTAATCAGCCTTCTTCAGAGAAACAAGAACGGAATAAGAGCTGGGACTCATTCTTCCTCAACATCGTCCTTCTCGATGCAGCCCTTGCTAATAACTCTGCCCTTGGAGTTATCACCGAATATAACTGGAGGTCCTTTGACCTTGGTGAGATCTGAAAATAGCACCTCTTCACCAGTCATGTGAGCTGAGCATCCATTATCTAGGATCCACTCGCTCGATCTCTGAAGCTGGGTTGCATGATCCTGTACCTGCAAAAAAAAATAGAAATTATCTAGGTCCCCGATCATCTGCGGGTCCTGCAGGGTTAGATCTCTGGATCATTCCTTTTGGAATCCAGATCTGAGTAATCTTCAGCTCGGTGTTACCCTTGCTGACATCACTTGTGGCCTTTCCCTTCCTTCTAAAATAATGCATGGATTTGTTTTTGGAAGGTGTGGCTGTGTGTGTAGCTCCATTGGAAGTATTCTTCCGCTGAGAGCCTCGGAAATGTTTTTCCGGCTGATTGTGATGCCTTTGTGGTCTCTCAAAGTGTGAGCCACCATGGCTAGCCTTCACAGCCCTTGAATAAAACTTGTGATTGGGCTCAGGCCTCCGATAGGTATTCCTCCTATCGGGAAATATCCTTCTCTCAGTATTCCGCTGAGATTTGGATCCTTTGTAAGTATGCTGGCAACTGGCATACTTGTAAGGTTGTGCGTGGAATCTCTGGACAGCTGGTGCTGGCTGTCGGATTCCACTGGCCGCTGACGCTGACTTCCTTGCCTTAGAATATTTCGGCTTAGTCTGCGTCCTGGGGTGTGCTGGCGTCCTGTCAGCAGAGGATCTTGCCAGTTGAGGATTTTGTCTTGATGACTCACCTATGTATCTGGACTTATGATTCCTATGCTGATCAGCCACACGGGACTGACTGGCATTACCAGCTGGTGCTGATGCATTTGCCAGTTGGCCCTTACCCTTACGCCTCTCATTGCTGGTTGCGATTGACTTAACAAATTTTATAGTTCTACCAGCAGTGAGTTGTGCGGGTTGGTTTGTGTTCAAAACATTTTCAAATCCCAACCCGGATTTATCAGAAGGCTTTCTCCAATGACTGAGAGCCTCTTCCAAATTCTTGGAGCCTTTGTTCAAATGATTTATTTTGCTTTCTTGCTCCAAAACAATCTTTTGAAAATCATCTCGCTCAGTTTTTAAAATTTCAAAAATTTTGAGCAAATCTGAGTGAGTTTCTCTTAGAGTGGCTAGCTCTACACCGAGTGACCTAGATTTTTCAATCTCCTTGGTCAAAATCGAAATCTGATTTTTCAGCGAGGTGTTTTCGCCAGCCAAGATATTCTTTATTTCATAAAATTTTGAAAATTCTTGCTGAAGAATATCTATAGTGACAGCCTCTGAGTCGGAGCAATGCGACTCAGAATCGTCTATAAAGTGTGCACGCATGATATGCATTTGAGGAGCAGATTGTACCTCATTATCAGCTGCAAGTGCATGTCCCTCACTGTCAGCACTTCCTTCAGCTGGCTCCTCATCGAAGGCCACCAAAAATGCCAGTAGAGCCTCCTCTTCTGACTCTTCATCTGACTCGTAATCTCCATCAGTTGAGTTAAGAGATACTCCCTGTTTCGACTTGGCTTTTTCCAGGAGAACAGCCAGTCTCTTCATTTGTTGCTCAATATCTGCGATAGAGCTCTCGTTGCCTTTGGGGTTAGATCCCGATGTGGATGGGATCTCTTTCTGCTGGTTGTGCTGGCCAGCAGGTCTGTCAGTGTGAAAAGGCTTCTTGGGCTTCCCTTTGAAGTCCCTCTTGACGAAATAAGCTTCGTCGTGAGTTTTGATGCTGGGAGATCCAGCATTCCTGATGGCTTCATTCTTTTTCACCATCTGGATATCCCACTCATGTGCCTGCAACTGAGCAAACACTTCTTTAGGAGATAATTTGGATAAATCTTTCTCCTTTAGTGCGGTGGTTTTCACAAACCAATCCTCCTTCGGCATCTTGGACAGGATCTTCGAGTTAAGATCAGCATTTTTGTACTCCCTGCCCAGAGACTTCAGCTCGCTGACAATGGCGTTGAATCTCGCCTCCATCTCCTTGATGGTTTCTCCAGTCAGCATCTGGAAGGACTCATATTTATCCACCGCAACCTGCAATTTGTTGCGTTTCATTTGGTCAGTTTCTTGACATAAACTATCAAGAAAATCCCATACTCCCTTAGCAGTATCAAACTGCAGTGCGTCCTCCATCAGCGATTCTGGAAGGCACGCAAGGATCAGCTCATGTGCAATGGAATCCAGCTGATTCCGCTTTCTGTCCTCAGCATTCCATTCATCTTGGGGCTTTGGGACCACCGCAGCTGGACGATCTCCCAGCTGATGCTGAATCTTGGTGATCTCTATTGGCCCTGTCTCCAGTACATCTTTCATGTCTGGATGGATGCTCTTCAGGGAGATAAGCGTCCTCTTTCGCCATGTAGAGTGCTTCTCCGTCTTGTAGTCCATTAGCTTTGGGATATTCATCTTGAAGTACCTGAGCTAGACAAACAGACAAACAAACAAGAGTGCAAGGAAACGTGGATCACGGTCCTAAGCGACACAGAAACGAACGGTCTGTAAGAACCGTCCGCTCTGATACCACTTGTTGGTCCCGGATATCAGGGTATACTTTGGCAGCGGAAAATACGTAAGTTCGTTTCTTGCACTCTGCTGGTTACACAGCTGACTGGGACCTTGTCAGCTGGTAAGTCAACTGGCAACTGAGTATTCAGCTGACTGGCAACTGGCTGGTCAGCTGATGACTCAGGACTTAGAAAATTTTAGAGTCGAGTTTGCACAGTTATATCAGTTTTCAGATATACACCAGCACTTGGGTGCTGGGTTTCAAATCAGTATGAAATGCAGAAAGCTGATAAAGACAAGAGGATTTTTATAGTGGTTCGATCAACTGATCTACGTCCACTCTCCAGTCGTAGCACTGGAAATTCACTAAGAGTAATCAGGAACAAGTGTCCTACGATCTATCTCTAGCTGGTGAATGCCTCGTCCACCAGTTCACTAGATCAACCGCTCCCGGCCTTGATTCCGTCTTCAACTCTCTCAGCTGGTGGAGTGCGAGCAGGTCACTTCAACCTCCACAGCTGACTGGGTGTTCAGTTCTCCCAAGAACGTAGAGTAATCGGTCACAGGTGTCCTACGATCTATCTCTAGCTGGTGAATGCCTCGTCCACCAGTTCACTAGATCAACCGCTCCCGGTCCTATTTCCTCTTCAACTCTTGTCAGATGGTGGAGTGCGAGCACGTCACTTCAACCTCCACTGCTGACTGGGTGTTTTAGTTCTCCCAAGAACGTATCTTCTCAATACGGCAAAAGCCCGTAATAACTCAGGTGCTGACTGGCACAAGAGCTGCTGTGAACTTTCTCGGAAGAGAAAGAGCACCAATGAAATCTGTAACTTACAAGCTGGAAGCTTGAAGTCTCGTGTTTGAATAAATCAACACACGGAAAGCTTTAAGAAAAGCCTCGAAAGTGTTCTGCTGGCTTGTTCGCGCGTAAGAACTTTCGGAAGGAGAGAATGATCTTGAATGTTTGGAAGCCAGCCCCCCTTCTTTAAATGTTGGTGGTTCCGACCTATTTATAGACGCGGGATCCCATTCAAATCTCCTAGCCGTTTGGACTCATCCAGAAAGGTGTCAGACCTCGGATGTCCTTCTGTCGGCGGTAGGTATGCTTTTCCGGAAGGAACCATACCTTGGACCGCTTTATCTGACATTGATCTCTTTATGTCAGAACGGCTCTATTCGTCAGTACGAGGAATCGCAACTGGTGTCTTGTAAATGATAGACTTTAAGGTATCCTCCTTAAAGTCATACTTTGTCAGTTGATTCCTCAGACGAATCTTCTTTTTGTCTCTAAGACTCTGGGAGAGCGAATCTTGAATTCTGCTGGTAACATCCGACTGGTAGATCATGCTGGTGATCTTGTGCTGGCAGTCTCTGCTGGTGACTTTCGCTGGCACAATCTAAGTCTACCAATATGTCTGGATGTTAACTCTTGGAATCTCCCATGACTGGTGACTTCACTGCTGATGAACAGTAGCCAGTCATTAGCTCTACTCATGCTGATGAACAGTGTCAGCATGAGTCTTGTCAGTCGCTTGCTGGTGAGACTTCTCTCAACTGGTAAGCACATCTCATGCTGGTGAACAGTAGCCAGCATGAGTCTTGATCAGCTGCGACTTACAACTCAAAAGACCTAAACAGGACTTTACATTTGAGACTAGAGCTATTCTAGAGACAAACTGACGCTGGTAGGACTTTGGTTTTGATCCACCAAAACTATAATCTATACAATTAGCTACTGGGGAAGGGAAACTTAGCCAAATTCCCAACAATTTCCCAACAGGTACGGTATGATACCTTACCAAAAATTACGGTATACCAAAAATTCGATAACTTCGGTATTTTTTCGATACGATATGTCCGGTATTTCGATATTTCGATATTTTTCCCCATCCCTAGATTTAAATCAGTTCAACTGCTGAAGTTTTGACTAGACACCCGATCTCTTATGTCCTGTATTTATTTTCTGAAAGTCTACATACGTGATACGACAAAACAAATGCTTGATATTTTATAAACCATAAATCCTAATTGCTTAATATTATCTTGAGTTTTTTAATTTTAGAATAGTATTTATAGTCAAATCCCCATTCCACAATAATATATCATTGTCTCGATTATTAATTTTAATTAATATTTTCACGAAAACAATAATAATAAAATATACTCTGGTTTTTAAGAACAAAAATAAAAAAATTTATAAGAATATGACTCAATCAATTTTAATAGTCATTTTAATTAAAAATTGAAAAATAATCACTAAAAAATATTATATACCCTAATTGGATCGGATAAACCTTGCCATTGAACTTATAAAAATAATCAAAATTATAATAAATTAAAATTATAAAAAATGTTAAATAAAATTAATAATTTTAATTGTGAAATGGAGTGTTGAAAATGAAAAGTGGGATAGAAAATATAAGTGAAAAAATCGTTGATATTTTATTATTTCACATCAACATCTCCTAACAAGAAGTGGGAGAGTTGAGACCCACCCATTTTAGCTATGTGTATTATTACAAATATTTATATTGTATAGTAGGCGTTACTACATTTATTTGCTTATCCCATCTGAAATTAAAGCAAAATTATTGAAGAGAAGGACATTTGAAATATGTGTGGCAGTTTTAAGTATATAATTTTGAGGATGGATATATGTAGTTTTCCTTAACCAAATGCGTGCCTGAAATCAATTGGTTCCAAAGGTTGTGTATTCAATAGATGTCAACCAATAATGTTAAATTATATCCAAATTATTTTGTAACGTGGAATTTAGTAATAATCTGGATATATATAAGTCAAATCGAACAGGGTTAATCGTCAGAATTTTGAAAAAATAAGCAATCCGGCTTTACATTGAATAATTAATTTTGGGGGTAATTTGGAGAGAAATTTCTCTGAAGGGCTAATTTGATGATTTGTGTTAACATAGTGTTATTTCTTTCGAAATTATTGGAATCTGAATATGTTAATTTTTTTCCGTATTTTTCAATAAAGCTTTCAAGAATTTTGAAATCAAGCATCAGACTTTTATGAAAAATTGATATTTTCAGTTATTGAGTTCAAGATTTTGGCTTTACTTTCCATCACAACTATTTTTACTTTGTAGGCAGAGAACGTATGTTTTAGTTAGGCTACTTCTGAGAAAGCTAAAGAGTAGTTTTTGAAATAGAATTGCATTAATTTAAATTCTATTATTTTGGATGTTTTCATTGAAATTCGAATTTATATTTTTTGATACAAATAAATTGTTTCTTTGCACTTTGAGGTAGGATTGATAATTTTTAACACGCATAATGATGGGAACAAACACAACACAACATATTAAGCTCTATACAATGTTCATGAATACGATAAGATCCAACACACTTAAATTGTCAGCTCTATACTTGGAGTGAGAGTTTTTTTACTCGACACGATAATATGACACGAACTCGCACGATAATAATGAACACGAAAACGATACGATCTGTTAAGCTCAAACACAAACACATTTACAACTTGACATGATTACATTCGTTACAAACACACACGAAGTATCGGTCTTGGAAGTGTGAACAATGGAGGGCAGTTTGGTAAATTCGTGTGACCTGACCTGACCGGAAGAAACAACAGCTTATATTAATATGATAATAATTCCCCAATTGCCTTTGATATTCAAATCTCTCTCTCACTCCGAAATTCGTCGCCATGCCCATGGCCATGGGTCTCTTTCTCTCACACCACACTTTCTTCCGCCGCAGGCATTAGCACTACTCTCTCACTTCTCCCTTCCAAACCATGAAAGGCTGCAGACTGTTGGATGACTCTCGTGTTATGAATCTGAAGAACGATATAACTCCTTGCGCTTCCGAGCTTCTTGATACTCTTTGGATCCCTAATTCTTCTCCTGCAGCTGCAGGTAAATAATTAATCTCAATTTCTGGATCATGGGTTTGTGTGATTGTTTAGGGCTGGTGCTTCATATTGTTTTGTTTGCAGGCACTGCATCGATGATTAACTTCGATATTCATGACGACGACCGAAGCTGCGACCAGCCGCCGGAGAAGAAACGCCGGCTGACGGCAGACCAAGTTCGGTTTCTGGAGAAGAGTTTCGATGTGGAAAACAAGCTGGAGCCCCACCGGAAAACCCAGCTAGCCAAGGAGCTGGGCTTGCAACCGAGGCAAGTCGCCATCTGGTTCCAAAACCGACGAGCTCGATGCAAAACCAAGGTGCTGGAGAAGGAATACGATTCCTTGAAATCGTGTTACGACAAGCTCAAGGCAGATTACGACGCCCTGTTTTCCGACAATGAGAAGCTCAAAAACGAGGTAAGTCTGCTGAGCCAGAATGATGCGGTGGCCAAGGATGCATCCAGCTCCGGTAGGAGCGATGTTTTCGACTCCGATTCATCGGGAGCGTGGGAGATTGCATCTCATCATGTTTTTGGGCGGGATCAATCTGAGTTCTCTCTAGATGAAGATGTGAGGTTGAGCTTCCCTAAACTTGAAGCTGAATGCTATGATGAATTTGATTTGCATCCAAATTCTTGCAACCTGGGATTTCCTGCCCAGAATCAAGGCACCTGGTTCTGGCAAATTTGAGTTTGGGTTTTAAGCCTAAATCTTTTGTCCATGAGCTCAGCATGAAATTAAACAATGAAAGCTTCGATTTCACTTCCTCCTGAATTTCGTTATCTATCTATTTTAATCAGCCTATCTTCTTCTCATGTTTCATTAATTAACGATTATAAAGTAAACCACAAATGTAAAATTATGATTTCATTTAATATACGTTGATGAGATCTTATTGCAAAAATAATTTAATCTCCTAATCAAGATGTTTTTTTTTATTATTCAGATTATGATGGGCTCTTTAAGTAGCTGGGTTCGCAAAGTAATATGCCATTTTCAATATATTTCAATCAACCATAGAGTAATTTTATATTACCAACACAAATATGTGTATATCACATAAATCCATTAATGTAAACCAATGTGTCGATTTAAAGTTTATAAAAAAAAGAAGAGGGAGCACTATCGCACTACACATGTCGGATCCTTGTATGTGCATACATTTCGAGATATTGTTGGATATACGAACTCATATCCCATATTAGGAAAAGAAAGAAAGTAATTTAATAGATATAAGAGTCCATGTCTAAAAACCAAATCGTGTTATATCATATTAATAGAAGTTTCAGTTCCAACAAATAGTATTGTAAGTGGGAATATCAAACCCACCACCACCAAAATTCTGGGATACTTAGGGATTGATTTTGTGGTGGACTTTGGTGTACAAGTGAGAAACCTTCAATGAATAAATCTCGTGGAGATGCTACAAATATAAGTTCCTTTAGTTTGAGAGGAAGATTTTTGGATATGACAAAGTCACATTTCACATCACTAAAAAAAATAAAAATTATTGTACAAAATTATATTAATGACGCAGTTTTGATTCAAACAAATAAAAATATAAATAAACACACATATATAATATTTATAAATCTTAGAATGAAAAAGAGTGAACTCATTAAAATTCTAACTCACAAATGAGAAAATGTAAGATCCTGAGAAATTGGGGGAGAAGGTGGGCGCAAAAGTCAAAATGTTTTACTTCAACGTTCCTCCCACAGCAACGACTTTTTCACACTACATGGATGCTGACATTTTTGTAGCTTACTATGTTGAAACTTTCTCTCTATATATGCATATAAAATTATTTCGATATTATCAAAGTTTAGGCATGTGTTACATTCTGCTGCGCTTTCATATTAATAACTAAGTACTCCCTCCGTCCCGCTACAATTGTCGCCTTTCATTTTGACACATTAATTTCGGAGCTAATCTTTAGTAGCTAATTATGGTTAATAATAAAATTAGCAATCATAATTAACTTATTTAAGTCTTAAATTAGTTAATTATGATTGCCAATTTTATTATTAACCACAATTAGCTACTAAACATTAGCTCCGAAATTAATGTACCAAAATGAAAGGCGACAATTGTAGCGGGACGGAGGGAGTATTTTTTTGCACACAACAATGTAGTCATTAATCTAATTAAATTTTTAGGCGCCGATTAACGTAGACTCCAAGGTCTTACTTATGAAACTCTGATTATTGGAGTAATTTAAGATTTTTTTAAGACATGGTTGAAGGGCGTGGCAGGATTTTGTAACCGACGTCGTTTTTAATTACTCGTATGTTTGATTTGGACTTTCTGTGATAGAGATGCATCCAGAGTTATATATGCTTAGCTTTCATTTACGATGTAAGAATATAAATTATACTCCCTCCGTCCCGGCTGAATTGTCCCGGTGACTTTGGGCACAATAACCAAGGAGTGTGAGTGTAAAGTAAGTTGAGTGGAATTAATATTTTATTGTTGAGTGTGAAAAAGTTGCCTTTTTTTAAGCCGGGACAATTCAGCCGGGACGGAGGGAGTAAAACATAATTCTTACAAAAATTAACAATAACTCTTAATTGGAATGAAGACACAATGATTCGGATGTGAAATATTTTAGTTGGGATTAATATAATAAACTGTAAATAAAATTTAATAAACCCTAGTTTGGATAAATAATTTCATGAAATTAGAATGAAAATTGCAATTCGAACAAATAAGCATGAAAATTGTAACTGAACTATATATATAAAAATAAGTCAATAAACTCTATATTTGAATATTTTGTATCTTTTTTTTCCATATTTCTTCCGATAAGCATGGACATGAGAGATCTGGTATAAAAATTTCGATATTTCAGTTAATTCTTTTTATTAGTGCTCCAAATAGACATTACTGAATAATAATAATAAAAAAAAGATTTATAATATTTTAAAGTTGGATTTGGGAGCATAGGCCAAATAGTAATTACAAATGTATAAATAATAAACAAAAATCCGCAGGTGCAACAAAGCAGAGCCACTCAATTAAACTAATAAGGTGGGGGACCCAGTCATGCTGCCACCAGCCACACACGTGCCCCATCAATCAAATCATACGTGCGGGCCCGACGAGAGCCTGCGACGTGGCAGCCATTCTCAGGTGGCTGAATGGGCCGGGCCCTCACGAATGTACGCCGTCGCTTTCAGGCGGCTAAGGTATTCAGTAGGAAAATTAGCAAAATATATTATCAATCTTTCAAAAATTAGTGAAAGAAATCCTAATTATATCCCTAATATCAAATTATTGATTCTAAATATATACTGATATTGAGAAGACAAATTATAGTGAAAATTTATTCTCTTCCACGATAATTAAATATCACATGACGCTGTGAGCCAGCATACGTAGTATTTTTATTCTCAAATATTTAGTTTATTTTTAGTACAATTAAAATATATTTTAATTTTATTATTAATGTATTTTTATTCTAACATTTTTAGTTTTTAATTTAAATATTTTTATTTAATTTCTTATTTATATGAATGAATATGATTGTTTTTCAATAACATGTACTCCATCCGTCCCGAGTTATTAGTCTCATATTCCTTTTTTATCCGTCCCAACTTATTGGGAAAGTCTTGGGTTAGGCAGACCTAAATGATTTAGGCGGGTTTTATCTATTAACCCAAGCTTTAGGCGGATTTTATCCATTAACCCAAGCCCAAACCCACATAATATACCCTATTTGGGATGGATGAACCCATTTGGGTAGGATAAAACCCGCCTAAACCGTTTAGGCCTGCCTAACGCAAGTTTTTGCCCAACTTATTAGTTCCATTTCCTAAAATGGAAAAAAATATCCTCACACCAATAAAATATTAATTTCACTACATTCACAAATATTGGTAACTGTGCCAAAAGCAAATGGGACTAATAACTCGGGACGGAGGGATTATCTTATTTTCTTCATTAAAACAAATGAATATTTATTCTCTTCATTAAAATATTAATTGAAAAATAAATGTATTCGTCTTCTAATAATATTTTTATTTCTCAATTATTACTATTATTTTTTATAATATGTTAATGAAAAAAATTATATATTATAAATATAAATAATAATAATTTAATTAAAAATAAAAAATACTAAAATATTAAATATTAAAAATTATAAATAATAATTAATATATACTAAAAATGTATGTCAATGCTATTTGACACTGATGTGGCATTATATAGGAGTGAGTCAACTTCACGTTAATACTATATGGAATTAGCAGCTGAATTAGCGATGTAAAATAGAACTTTCTAACTTGAAAACCTTGGAAATAAATTTCTCTAATTTATGAAAGATAGAAACATATTTTCTTATTTTCCCTATTAAATACTCCCTCCGTCCCATTTCAATTGTCCATCTTTCCTTTTTTGTCCGTCCCATTTAATTGTCCACTTACTTAAAATGGAAAAATAATACCCACTCACTAATAAAATACTAATTTCCTTTATCTCTACTCGCATTGGTTATTGTGCCAAAAGCAAAGTGGACAATTCATATGGGACGGAGAGAGTAATAGGAAGGAGATAATATCTCTGCTCAATACTATGGGAGCCCAATCAATTGGGTTTGGTTATTCGTCAAATTCAGGCCCAATGAAAAAGTAGTTTGACGAAAAAGAAAATTATGGAAAGTAGATTATCACGTGAATAATGTTTTAGAATTTATTAATCCATCCATATGATAACTCCAGTAATTGGATAATGTTACTTCTTAGAGCAAATTCTTGAGAGTACAGGGAATTTAATAATGCTAGTCGTCATTAATTGTTTCAAGATATATACTGCTATATAACATGCAGAATACATCATTCATGTATTATAATCAAGAAATATTTAGCATTTATTGCAATAAAAATGAATCATAATGATTTAAATGTGTGAACTGTGACTAGATATGATCATCTCGAACCTGCACCGGCGGTTTGGAATTACAAACCGGTCCAAATCATTTGAATCGTTAAATCAATGACAAAATTTGATATTTTAAAATTTTAAACCAGCCACAAAGAGTGTGTCATGTCACGCCGAACCAACGGTTTGATTAATTTTTTTTAAAAAATAAAATTTAAAAAAATAAACTGATATAACTGTCAGTTCAGAACTGAAATTGGTGGTTTACGATTCTTAACTAGAACCGGATCTACTAAAAGTAATAGGCCGGTTAAGATTTCAATTTTTTGGAACTAAATTTGGAACCGGAACGTTAAGTACCTCTAATTATGACTATATTAATCACTGTTCATTATAGTAATACAACTCTCCGCATAATGACGTGTGACATGTAATTTTAATTATTTTTTGTTATTAAGGAAAATAAAGTAATTAGATATATTATAGTTTATGGATTTTGTATTTCATGAAAGATATGGTCCCCAGCTATAGTTATTAGATATCAAAAATATCATCCACGTTTTTTGGATCTATATAAGAGCATCCACTATCATATATCATCTTACTATCTCCACATGTGAGACACGTAAGAGCAACTACCTCGATTTTAAATTATTTCAATTTTTCTTCCACTATCATATTAATTAATCACTTAACTATTTATAGATCCCATATATCATAACTAATATATATATATATATATATATATATATATATATATATATATATTGTCATCATTATTTATCTAAATATATTTATTAATATAATAAAATCACTTAATTCATTTAGTTAAAAAAGAAAAAAAAATCTCAAATTTAATTAAGCAATTAATAAAGGGAAAACCCTCCAATATATTCCCAAGTTTACTTAATTAGGAAATTTCGTCCCTGGTCTTTTTTTTGTAGGGAAATATATCACAATGTATTATTCCGTTATTGTAGCGCCCTGACTTTTCCTTCTGAATTGTTTGGGAACGTTACAGTGGCGTTGGCCAATTTAACAAGAATATTTCAACTGGTTGTATGAATTAAACAAGATGAACGAAAACAGTTACAACCCAACGCATTCATAAAATAGTAATAATACAACAGAAAGAAACAATCTCCAAGAGTTATTACATAATTTGGGTAAATTCTCAAATTTAACAAGAGGGAAAGAAATTATAATTTTCAGAGGTTCATTGCAGCGGAAAGTTACGTAGAGGAGATATGCATATGAAGATGCATATCTCAGGATCTTGCTCTTATTTGTATCAGATAATCACTACTTCAACGCCTTCACACCTCCTCTTCCTCGTCCTGGCCTTTTTAACCTACACATTTTAAAAATAATACGAGGGGCTGAGTACTAATGTACCCTGTGGAAACATGCCCAAAAACGTACATTTATAAGTATGAAAGCTATGTCACACACACCGGTAATTCACGGGTTTTGTTGAAAATATCGTGAATACAAAAAATATTTATATTTTTCCCTGCAGGCAAATTTTATAGTATGAAATCATATCTGTTTTACCGTTTTGTAACTGGAAGTTGGCCTACTTCCGAGTTACGATGAACAGCTGGGAATGGCGTAATCCACTCTCACTGTCATCAATTAGTGCACTGATCTCATGGCGTACCGTGAGACCCAATCGATTTTATAAGTACCTCGTACCTCTCCTTATCACACTTTGAGGTGTCAGCACTCCAGCTGAGGGACCTGAGAATTACGGAGCTAGTGGCTCGACGTTCATAGGATAGCAATCCTCTTCAATATTAATAAGGTTTAGCGCGAGCCTTGGTGCCCGTTTCATACCTCATTAATTATCTCTCCGGGAGTTTAATCAACCAGAGGTACAGATATAATATCACAAAAACATTTGGCATAGACAATCAGTTTAAAACAAAACATTTTGTTACACATTTTTTTAGAAAAATGAGCTTACAGCTCGAAAATGGCAATTTTTGGATTTTTACCGAAATAGTCCCCACCTTTCAAGAGCTTACGAATTTGAGATGAAATTATAGAGTTGATGAGCTTCACTGATTCCTCGTGTTTCCTTCAACATCAATACGGCATAAAATACGTTAGAATGTCGTGTTAGGATTTCAGGTGTTTGGCTCTACTGACTGGACAAGACTGACAACCCGACAATTCGGACATGCTTTCCTCGTATATCAAGGCATGCATGAAATTTAGCAACGACAATCTTAGTTATAATTGCATGATTTAACAGGTTAATTAAATATGCAATTAACCGTACATTATTTAACATAATCGAAATCCGACATCGGAAATTAATTCTTTTTGCATAAATACGTGCATGAAACATAATATTAGACATGTTGAGGTTCGATTTCACGAGAAAATGGAGCCCTTAGAACTTTATTAGAAAATCGCAAATAATAACGATAAGCAAGAAAAATAACGACAAATAAAAGGCAAGAATGGACGATGATGAATGAAATAAATTTAGTTTATTGGCGTGTAAATGAGACGAGAATTTGGAAGCGTTACAACTTGATTTTGCTATCAGAGAATGAATACAAAAAATGAGCCTCCTGCCCCTATTTATAGACAGGATAGGGGTAGGCAGGCAACAGCTAACCCTACGCGTCGAGCTGCAACGGCTCACCGCGAATATCAGACCGGTTGCGGGTTTTTCGGGGGAGGTTAGAGCTCCAACATTCGGGCGCCGCCAGCGAGCTAGGGTTTCTCTTCCTGGACCGTCTCAACATAGACCCGGTTAGCTCCTCGATGGCGAGGCGCTCCTATCCTTCGCAGCGAGGCCTTGACTTAGATAGATTTCAGTATCTCATTGGTTTTGGTGAGCCAGTCTTCTGGGCTGGACTTGTCTGCTTCCTCGCCACCGACCTTTCATCGTGCTCGATATCGAGGAGCTCGGAGGGTCGGTTCCGACCTCTGGACTTAGATGATTCGGGACTCTTGAAATGATGCTCTGGTCGTTGGGGAGCACGTGGTCGCCGAAAATCCCGCAGGGGTTGCTTCCTCTCCTCGGTGGTGAGCTTGTCTCCTCGGTGCTGAGCTTGTCTCCTCGGTGAAGATCTCCTCCTCGGTGATGAGCTCGTCATGGTCGATATAGAGGACAAGTTGGGGTCGACGTTGACCCCATGTCTTAGGCGCTTTTGTGTACTTCCTTCACTTCAGGTGGGCTTGTAACTTTGGGCTGACGATTAACTGGGTCGTTGAGCTTAGTGGGCTTGGGCCTCGGGGGCCCAGCCCCAATAATAGCCCCTTTTGATTGCAGGGTCTGTTCGGGACAGGCCGTGGAATCAAAACTTCGAGTTAGGACTCGATACAAAGTGCAGAAATTTGAGGTGTCCAAGAGACTACCCTCGGGCCCGGGAGGTACTTCCTGAGAGAGTAACTCCGCTAGGGAGTAGCCGGGATACTACTCCTGGTCAATACGAAGGTTCCGGGGAAGCGCAAGCGTATGATTGTGCGGGGAATACCGGGGTATTGCCCCGCGGGCTAAAGTGTGAGTCCGGGGGTCACGCGGGTTAGAATCATTCCGGAGAACGTTCTCTTGCACGGAGCGGCACTCCCATGCGTGCACTCTGTTTGGGCTCCGTAGAGCGCTAGTGGGGTGAGTTATAGCGGATCGTGGGACACCTGGTGAGTTCCCATGGGGAGGTCTCACGTTTTCGTAGAGGGTGTCGATCGCGTTATAGTTCTCTCTGCTGTGGGGTGTTGCTGCTTGAAGTTTTCTTAAGCGGGTCATGCATTAGGCATTTTACGGGTCTATAGCGACCCGTTGAGCATCTCGATGTCGAGGCGCTCTCTTTGGAACTTTAAATTTTGTCGCCCCTGGAGTGGCAGATCGTAATCTCGGCCAACTCTGGGGGCGAAGTTGGGACGCGGATGGTTTTTCTGAATATAAACCCGCACGACTTCATACTTTGTTATTGTTCCTGATACACTTTGGATTTTGGTTGTATGATATCCACTTAGCATATTTTCCACATTTCACTGTTTGTATGTTGGAATTCGTTGTACGCTTGTTTTTTGCCTTGGCTTTTATTCGTCAACTTGGACCTCCTCTGTCGGGTGAGCGGGTCGGTGTAGAGCAGTCGAGCACGTCGATGTCGACCCTCTGACGCTCAAGTCAGTAAAGGTGTTATGAATAAATAATGATAAAATAATATGTAAAGACAAAATATAAATGTGTGTATATGTATACTAATGATAGTATTTCTTCAAGTGTTTGATGTTCCAACTGTTCTGCACCCTTCTCCCTTCCAATGTTTCAAGCTGATAAGCTCGTGCCCTATTACCCTAGACACCTTTTATGGGCCTTCCCAGTTAGGGGCTAGCTTTCCTGCTCCGGACTCTTTTGTGTTTTGGAACACCCTTCTTAGGACTGAGTCTCCTTCTTGGAAGCTTCTGAGCTTTAACTTCTTATTATAGAACCTTTCTACTTGAAGTCGTCGCCGGGAGGCTTTGACTGTAGCGTCCTCTAGTACCTCGAGCTAGAGGAGCTCCCTCTAGGTCGACCCTCTCGGTGCTGACTGGCGAGCTCATAAGCTTTTTGCTCGTTCAGACGCGCGATGCGGCTCGGCTCGTCCTCTTCCCAGTTAATCTCAGCCCAGGCCTGCGAGAGGACCGAGTCCATGTCGTAGCAAGGGTGGCTAGTCAAGTCACGATAGAGCTTTGAGGACACGTCTAGGCCGTTCTTAAAAGCGAAGAACGCAATAAGAGGAGGGCAGTTCGGTATAGAGGCGAGCTCCTGGTTGAAGCGCCCCACGTAGGATCTCAGAGACTCTCCCTTCTTCATGCGTATGTTGTTGAGCGCATCGGGGCGCTTGGCCACGCATCGGCAGTTGGAGTACTGCTTTCTGAAGGCCATATGGAGTTCCGAGAACGTCGAGAAGGAGCTCCTCGGTAGGTTGACAAACCACTGGAGGGCTGGTCCAGTCAGACTCGCTCCGAAGCTCTTGCACATGCATGCCTCGCGGAGGTTGCCTGGGATTGAGGTGGTCAGCATCTTCTGCTTATAGAGGGCTATGTGGTCCTCCGGATCAGTCGTCCCCTCATACAGCTGGAACAAGGGCGGCTCAAACCCCTCCGGGACATCCGTGTTGGTGATGTCAGGTGTGAAGGGAGAGTCGGCATAGCTGTCACGTGGTATCAGCGTCTCTGGAGGGATGATCCCCGGGATGCGGCAAATGAGCTTCTCCAGTCCAGCCATTCGTGCTTTGAGACGCCTCTCGTACTCGCCCTGTAGCTCCTCGGTGGCGAGGCGCTCAGTCGGTCGGAAGGTCTTTGCTCCCAAAGGACCACGCCCGAGATCAGACGTTGCAGGCGTGTCAAGGTCGATTGCCTCCTTCAAGTCGTGGGCCAAGTTTTTGCGAGGATCCGACGGCTTCTCACTAGTAAGCGGCTCTTCGACGATGGGCTGCTTTTTGAGCGCCTTCTCCTTGCGAAGCTGCTCGTTCTCCTTCCGTAGGGCGTGGTTAGTGGCGTGTAACTCCATGATTCTGGAGTCCGTCTCTTTCGCGTGACGCCGGTTCTCCTCGGCCTCCTCAGCCAATCGTGCCAGGATAGTGTTTAGCATCTCCGGAGGCACGGCCTGGGCGCCGCCGGTTTGCAGGGTTCGTCTCACCAGCTCGTCGATAGGGACGAGGTCCCTCGACATAGAGCAGCCCGGTGGGGGAGCCCCAGCCGTCTCCCCCGTTTGATTTCCAGCTCTCTCGCTATTACCTGCCATTGAAACAACGAAAAAGTAGTCCCAAGGGCCCCACGGTGGGCGCCAAATGTTGAGGTTCGATTTCACGAGAAAATGGAGCCCTTAGAACTTTATTAGAAAATTGCAAATAATAACAATAAGCAAGAAAAATAACGACAAATAAATGGCAAGAATGGACGATGATGAATGAAATAAATTTAGTTTATTGGCGTGTAAATGAGACGAGAATTTGGAAGCATTACAACTTGATTTTGCTATCAGAGAATGAATACAAAAAATGAGCCTCCTGCCCCTATTTATAGACAGGATAGGGGTAGGCAGGCAACAACTAACCCTACGCATCGAGCTGCAACGGCTCGCCGCAAATATTGGACCGGTTGCGGGTTTTCGGGGGAGGTTAGAGCTCCAACGTTTGGGCGCCGCCAGCGAGCTAGGGTTTCTCTTCCTGGACTGTCTCAACATCGACCCGGTTAACTCCTCGATGGCGAGGCGCTCCTATCCTTCGCAGCGAGGCTTTGACTTAGATAGATTTCAGTATCTCATTGGTTTTGGTGAGCCAGTCTTCTGGGCTGGACTTGTCTGCTTCCTCGCCACCGACCTTTCATCGTGCTTGATATCGAGGAGCTCGGAGGGTCGGTTCCGACCTCTGGACTTAGATGATTCGGGACTCTTGAAATGATGCTCTGGTCGTTGGGGAGCACGTGGTCGCCGAAAATCCCGCAGGGGTTGCTTCCTCTCCTCGGTGGTGAGCTTGTCTCCTCGGTGCTGAGCTTGTCTTCTCGGTGCTGAGCTTGTCTCCTCGGTGATGAGCTGGTCTCCTCGGTGATGAGCTCGTCATGGTCGATATAGAGGACAAGTTGGGGTCGACGTTGACCCCATGTCTTAGGCGCTTTTGTGTACTTCCTTCACTTCAGGTGGGCCTGTAACTTTGGGCTGACGATTAACTGGGTCGTTGAGCTTAGTGGGCTTGGGCCTCGGGGGCACAGCCCCAACAAGACATATATAAGTTCATGGATCAAGAATAAATCGAATCGGATAAAAAACGGGCAAAATACGCAAAATAGGGTTGGACAGCATTCTGTCTCGATCGATAGAAATTCTGTCCGTCGACACACACGCAACAGCCTTCATCGACACCCCTGTCGATTGACAGAAAACATATCGATCGACAGAATTTCTGTCAGTCGACAGGAATGTCGTCCCAGCAACCTGCGCGCGTGCGACCGGAAGCTTTGCGCGATATGCGCGAGCTTTTCCGGCAAAACCAGTCATCTCCGGCCCCCGTCACCTATCCTATTTGAGTCTATATCAACCCATGACCATGTATGGACCATAAACTCGCCGGAAAAATGAAATATTAGCTGGGTAAAAGGAGGTGACGAAGCTCACCTCGCATTTCTGCTCACGGCGACGGCGACGGCGGTCTGGTGGGTAGGTCGGTCTGGGATCAGTGTAAAAATGTTCCTGCTTTCACGAGGAACATGAATATGTAAACTAATATAAGTTTCGTCGTCAATTTATCGAGTTATGAATATCTATGCGGAAATCCCGACTTACCGTCGCAGCAACTTCGGACGGCGAATCTTCCTCGTCTCATGATATAATTGGGTGATCTCCATTGCTGTGTAAACTACGTAGTACAGGCTTCGAGTGGGTGGTGGTGGTGCGTCGGAAATTTGCCGGAAAATGGCCGAAAAATGGTGATGAACAGGTGTAGTTGGAATGGTTTGTGCGCAGAGATTAAATAGAATGGTTGAAGCTTGACTTCATTAATTTCTAGTCTTCCTCTTTATTTCTTCTTAGGCTAGGCATGTGTAGAAATCCTTAGGTGATATTTCTGAATTAAAATCTTGTCTCCCTCTCTCAAATTTCTTACGTCATATTCTATCTTAAGTTTGCACATAGGTGCTAGATAAATGTAGCATGTGGGTGAAAATTTTGCATATCTTTTGATATTTGCAATTTATTAAATTCCCTCTTATTTTCATCTATTTTCTCACGTCATATTATTATTTTTTAATTCATGTAATAGGCATGTGGTAGGAAAATATATTTGTATTCTTCCAAACCTTTATTGTTAAATAAAATTTATTTAACAATTTAAGGTTTAATTTATTTCTAGGATATTACAGTTATGTTAAAATGTCTTCTATTATTAACAGTGTTAATCTCGTGCTGATTCGTACGTTAAATGTCCACGTATTTGTATAGTTTTGTTGACTCATACATTAAATAGCCACATATAAATGATATTGATTTTTTTTAATTTATAATTTTTATAAACAATCTATATATATATATTAAAATAAGACCGGAGGGTATAATTGTAAAATCACACCTAAATTATTGATTAATTAATTAAACTATTAGTTAAGTGTATTCATTAATATGAAATGATAATATATTTACTTTCTAAGAAAATTAATTGTATTTTTAATATATGAAGTTGTAAAAAATATATTATAAATTTTATTTTAGAATTTTCTTTTATAAATTATATATTTCATGATGTATGGTTTCATTTTCATTCAAGATGTATGGTTTCATTATATTATTTTATAAAAATTATACATTAAATAAAGTACAAAATCACACTAAAAATAATTAAAAGAATCCAAATTTTATTGTTTAACATTTTCATTCAAGATGTATGTTTCATTTTCATTGTTTTATGAAAATTATCCATGAAATAGAGTATAAAGTCACACTAAAAATAATATTAAAAGAACCCAAAATTTATTGTTCATGAAATTTATCTAGAAATTTATGAAAACAAATAATTATTTACTTAATTTATCTATCAATTAATCTTATATTATTTCACAATATATTTTTATATGTAATGTTAGAGTATTTTAAAATCAAATATGAAAATAAGATAAATAAACAAAAATTTATTATTTTAATGCATTAAAATCAAAATGTATTGAAATTTAAAGTTGTACATCAAAATGAAAGATGGAAAAAAAAAGAATATTGTAATAATTTAAGATAAAATAAAATAATATATTATTTTAGAAGGACAAGTTATATTTCCAAATGAAACAAAAAATGAGAAAAAAAATTAGGGTGTCACAATATAGCTAAAATAAATTACAATGAAAAATATTATGATGAGAGACTACTATTGCAAAATTATTAGCGTGTCACACTATATTATAAAATAAATAAAATTTAAAAACTTTTAAAATATCACGTTACAAAACTTAAATAAAATAAGAAATAATATTAATGCATCACACTTCAATGTATGTATAGTTTCGAGAAGACAAACAAAAATGAAATTGATTATTATATGTTGTTTAAGAAGAGAAAAATGGGTTTCGAAAGTAACTATTCAAGCACCACATACTAAAAATAAAATTACATATTGATTATTATATGTTGTCCAAATTAAAAACTTACATTTATGCTTAGAAAATAAAATTTACAAATTAATTAAAGTAAATATAAGTCAATATAATATAATATATAATATATATAAATAAATTATATTTGTTATCATAAAATTTTGTAGTTTAAAAATTTTAGATATCTATATTATTTATTTATAAATAAAATATTAAATTTAATATTACATTATAATCAATTGTAGTTCTCACGCATCGCCCGGGTGAAATGCTAGTATAATTTTAAGAAATTTCCACCTCCCCCACTCTTCTTCTCTCCCTCTGTCCATCTCTTTCATTATCTCTCCCTCTCCCCCGCCGCCCATTCATCCCCTTACCCATCTCTTTGGATGTCCATTTCCCCCTTCTTCTATCTCTCCCCCCTCCCTCGTCACCGACTCACCCTTTGCCCCTCTTTCCATCAATTCCTCCTGCCATCTATATATACACACAACTCAAATGAAGTTCGAATAAAATAATATGTCAACAAAATAAAATCACATAGTAATTGATTTGTTTTAATAACTTATTAAGACTCTGAATTGAAGCAGATTTTAATCTAATATTTATTTTCATTTTAATGGAGGGAGAACTACGTCAAAAGAGATGAGAGGATGAAAGGGAAGGAAAGAGAGGGGGGAATGGGTGACAATGGATGGGACGACGAAGACGAGAGGAGATGAAAAAAATATTTGAATTTTTTATTTGTAAATTTTTTTAATTAAAATATAAAAAAGATAAATTTATATCATTTACACATGGATTTTTAATGAGTGAGTCAGCGACAAAGATATTTAACGTGTGAGTCAGCCCGAAATTAACACTGTTAACGATAGATGATATTTTTATATAGTAAGTTGAAATATTGGGATATATTTCTCAAAAGAAGAAAGATTGGAACAAAATTCTCTAATTAAATAAAACTTGAGGATATATTGAAGGATTTTCCTACCATTTTTCATCCAAAAATATTATATCAATGTTAATTTTGTTTTTTATTTGTTTTATTTACTATTTCTTATATTATAATATAGATGTACAATAAAAATTTAACAAAATTAGATTTTTCACTTTTTTTAAAAAAAAGTTCCATTTCATTAATTTATTATATTTACAATTCTTTAAATGTTGCATGTATAATTTCTTTTGTGGGATAATTTGTATATCACTCCTATTTTGTTGGTTGTATTTCATGTACTTCATTTTGTGTAATCATATATTACCCACTTTTCATATGTTATATTAGATTAAATTTTAATCCTTTATTTTATCAATCAAACGGTTATTAAATTACAAATTAATTTTTATTTTTAGTTATTAAATATAAATTATGGGTATTTAGGTAAATAAATTATATTATTATCTCTTATTAACCAATCCAACATTTTTGGTCCCGATATCACAATTTTGATATGTACAGCAAAAATAAATTAACCTTTAGTTTTCGGGCCAACCCGCCAGGCCAATTAATTTATTAATTGTTTTTTATTTTAATATATTTTCACTCTTTCAATAGTTTAAATAATAAAATATAAAAAAATATTACTTATATTTTATAAAAATGCATAACACATTACAAATTTTTAGATAATGATAAATTAACTATTAAAAACATATATATTTTTTTTAGCAATATTTGAACATATTTTAACTTCATAAATAAATAAACTTAACTATGTATTGAATATTATTTGAACTAAATATAATTATATAACTTAAAACTTAATTAATAAATATGATCTTAAACATTAATAGAAATTATAGAGATAGATGTCAACAATTCTAAATTTATTAATTCAGTTTCAATTATTAGAAATATGCATTTTTAATAAAGATCCATTACATATAATATGTTTCTAATAAAAAAAATTATTCTTAATACTTATAAATATAATATTTTAAAGAAAAAAAAAGATAAATATAACTTTTTGAGATTTTATATTGTTTGTGGTATATAAATATGTTATGATATAAAACATTAGTAATTAAAGTTAAATAAAAACAAAATTAATATAGGTGTGGTTTTTTTCAGAGAAAAATCATTAAAAATAATATAATAGAAAGTGTTCAAAATTGAAAAACCCACCACTCGAAAGTGGCAAAAGTTAGGAAATATGTTTAAATAATACATAAATAAAAAAACAATAATAATAATCTGCTAAAAAATTAAAAAAAAATATTGGCGGGAATAAGCACCAGGGCTTGAACGAGCTCACCCGAGGTCGACCACGTTACCCACCAATGGCCTGGACTGGCTTCTAGACTGACGGTTGACCCCACAAACCAACACAAGTCCTTCCCAGCGTGCTTTGTCCTCACTCACACACACCCTGAGAAACTTCTCAGGGGGTCACCCATCTTAATTCTACCCCAGGTCAAGCGCGCTTAACTTTGGGGTTCTCATAGAATGGGTGCCGTAAAAGATGATGCACCATGTTAATATGAGTAGCACAATCAAATCATTTAAGCACTTTCATTCTTGCATAGCCAGACGACCCGACGCCGGAGTAAGGAGTGATCGCCGGTGCATGAAAAGCACGGACAATGAACGGCTCCTGTAAGACTTCCGATAGGTGTGCGAAGGGTGACATGAATGCATGGAGCCACACCGGAATGAGAGGGATTCTGGCTATGCAAGAATGAAAGTGCTTAAAGGATTTGATTGTGCTACTCATACCAATATGGTGCATCATCTTTTACGGCACCCATTCTAGGAGAACCCCAAAGTTAAGCGCGCTTGACCTAGGGTAGAACTAAGATGGGTGACCCCCTGGAAAATTTCTCAGGGTGCGCGTGAGTGAGGACAAAGCACGCTGGGAAGAACTTGTATTGGTCTGTGGGGTCAGCCGTCAGTCTGGAGGCCATTAGTTGCTTTAATATATACCAGCTCGATCTTCGTCGTCTTCCTAAACCAACCACCGCGTGTCATCTCTCTTCACCCTTCTCAGCCATGGCGACGACCATCACCCTCCCATCGCTCTCTCTCAAACTTACTAGGGCCAATTACAATTACTGGCAGCCACAGATTCTCTCGACTGCGCGCGCCTATGGTCTTGACGACTACTTACTCGGACTTATTCCTGCTCCGATGAAGTTTCTTTCTCCTTCTTCTGGCAATTCTGATGATGCCTCGTCCGATTCTTCTCTTCCTCAGCTGAATCCTGCTTATCTCAACTGGGTCAAGCGAGATCAACTCCTTGTGAGTTGGTTATAGGCGTCTGTCTCCGAACATATGCTCGGGCACGTTGCTCGTTGCTCAACCGCCTTTGAAATCTGGGATGTGCTTGCTAAGTTGTTTCAGAACACCTCTAAAGCTCGCATTCTACAATTGCGCAGTCAACTTCATGCGCAAAAGAAGGGTTCTCTTTCTATTGATGAATACATGGCGAGGATGCGGGAGATTGTCGACGATCTCCTTGCTGCTGGGCAAGAAATTTCTGATGACGATTTTATTCTTCATGTTCTCGAGGGTGTCGGCAGTGAATATGATGCTGTCGTGGTCAATCTTACGTCCCGCGCTGATAAATTCTCGATCCCTGAAGTTCATTTTGCTCTCCATACGCATGAGCTCCGTTTACAAGCAAATAATACTTCTCTTCATCTCTCCTCTCCGGTTGCCAACGTTGTTGTTAAGTCTTCTGGCAACACCTCTTCTGGTTATAATTATCGTGGAAATTGGGGTGGTCATTTTAGAGGCCGTGGTGGTGGTCGGTCCTCACGCAATCGCATTTTCTGTCAGCTTTGTGGTAAAGCTAATCACGTTGCTTACAAATGCTTCAAGCGGTTCGATTCCTCCTTCACTGGTCCAGATTCCTCTTTTGTTGCTGCGACCCAGGCCATGGTTGTCTCTTCACCCTCCGCTTCTGATGATCCAGCCTCCGATTGGATCATTGACAGTGGTGCGACTTCTCATATAGCTGCAAACCTGGGCAAACTCCAGCTCTGGGATGAGTATACTGGTCTTGACTCTGTGACTGTTGGCAATGGCTCCTCTCTGCCGATATCTCATGTGGGTAAGTCTGTGCTTCCTAGCTCTAATCCGCACCATCCTCTTCTCTTAAATCATATACTCTATGTTCCTAACATTACCAAAAACCTTATTAGCATATCCAAGTTCACCAAGGATAATAATGTTATCATTGAATTTCACCATTCTTGTTGCTTGATTAAGGACAAAGTGACAAACCAGACGCTTCTGTAAGGCAAGCTGATCAATGGGTTATACCAGCCCGATCTTCGCCGTCTTCCTAAACCAACCACCGCGTGTCATCTCTCTGTCAACTCTCCTCTACCTTCCGCAACCGTCTGGCATAATCGTCTTGGTCACGCAAATATTCACACCCTCAAGGAGCTTCTGAAATCTGAAAACATAGTTGCATCCTCTAAGGATTTGACTTTCTGTAATGCTTGCAGCTTAGGCAAGCTTCATCAATCTAGTTTTCTGTCTAGACCATCTCGCACTTGTATTCCGTTTCAAATTGTCCATTATGATATCCGGGGTCCCGCTGCTACACCATCTATTGAAGGCTATAGATATTATATTCATTTTGTGGATGATTTTACTCGTTTTACTTGGTTGTTTCCCATGACGGAGAAATCTGAAGCTACCTCTATCTGTTTACATTTCATTACTTTTGTCCGCACTCAATTTTCTACATCTATTAAGTCTGTTCAAACCGATGGGGGTGCTGAATACAAACCACTCCACTCCTTCCTACAAGCCTACGGTATCTCCATTCGCAACTCCTGTCCTTACACTCATCCTCAACATGGCCTGGCCGAGCGGAAGCACCGTCATATAGTTGACACTGGTTTGTCACTCTTGGCTCAAGCACATATGCCCTACTCTTTTTGGTGGAATGCTTTTGAGACTGCAGCCTACATTATCAACAGGTTACCTTCTCCTACTCTTCACTCACACTCTCCATATTTTTTGTTATATAAGTCCAAACCTGATTACAAGTCTCTTAGAACGTTTGGTTGTTCTTGTTTTCCATATCTCAGACCCTACAACTTAGCCAAGCTTCAGTTTCAAAGCTCTCAATGCATCTTTCTTGGGTATAGCTCCATACACAAAGGTTACAAATGTTTGAGTTCCTCGGGTAGGGTGTTTATATCCAGTACGGTCCAGTTCAATGAACTTGACTTCCCCTATGCATCTCTCTTTCCTGCAGCCTCCCCCGTCCCACATCCATCTCCGGTGCTGCTATCTATACCAAATGCTTCCCCTTCCTTCCCGCCTTTGGAACAATCTTCCTCATCTACATCATCTCCATCATCTTCTCCACACTTTACTCCTCATTCTCCAACTCCACCCGATGCATCCACTTCCCCAGCTCCTGCATCTGTCTCACCTTCATCTCACGATTCCTCAGTCCCACCTACTTCTCCAGCTCCTGCGACTGTCTCATCTTCATCTCATGCTTCGCACGTACCACCATTGCCTGTGGCCATTAGTTGCTTTAATATATAATATATATACTAGATTTACATCCGCGCATTGCGAAACTTTAATAAATGACACTTTATTTTATAATTGAAAAGATTATATATATTTTAAATATTTTTCAATTATTATGCGGAATTTTACTTTGCTTTCTCTTAGTAGCTTCTTATTAGCAGCTTACTATTAATCTTTGTACAAGTAGCATCCCAATATACAACATCTATAAGCCTCCCTCACCACTGAAAGAATCCTTCGAGAGGCAAGGGTGGTTTCTTTTGCTCTGATTCACCTCCCGATATCCACCATCAATCTTATCAATACAATTATAATATTAGTACTTAAATATTTGCAAACTTACATAAATATAATTAAAGTTATTTTTTCTTCATGAAACTCATTTACGAAATGCATTTCTCACACATTAAATATTTTTATAGGAAATATATTATAGTTTATATCCTTACATATTTGTATATATCTTGCACAATCATGTTTCATTTTTTAAATAATACTTTTATGATGTATATTTTGAAAAAGAAAATCTAAAATTATTCCCAATTCCGATGAAAGTTATTAAAACATTTGAAGGAAAAAAGTGGCACAAATATGAAATTAGTAATGGGTTCTATTTTTATTATTACAATCACCATGTATTGGTATATCAATCATGGGCATTTAACACATGCACACAGTTGACATAAAATATTTCTGAATTATTATATTTGAACTTTTATAAAAATAATATATGTGTATTATTGAGGTAAAAAATAAGCGGCCCAATCAAATGGTTCAAGTATACGGCCCATAAATTATTTTGCAGGAAAGAAGGTTGTTTGGACCAGATAAGAAGACCCAAGGAAAAAGACTCCGAATAAAAGGGTAGTTCGTCTTAACCAGTTCACAAAGCAGCTCGACTGGAAGCAGTTCGATTCAGCTAGAAAGGAGTTCAAATGAGAGAGCAGTTCGATTTAATCAGCTCGCACAAGGCAGCTCGAAGTAGTTACTCCCTCAGTGGTTTCAACTCGGGATTAAATGAAGAAGTGTAACGGTTCGAACGTTACAAGTGGTTCGACCGTACAAATCAAAGGAATTAATGGCCGGAGGTTTCAGGACAATAAATGAGCACTCAATAAATGTTTTAATTAGATTCTTTCTTATAAATAGGTCCTTATATTTGTAAAGAGATGAGAGACCTTATCCCGGGAAAACAACCCATGAATTTGTACCTCTTGTAATTCTTAATTTTCTCGTTTTTTTATACAAATCCATGGGCTCTATTTTTTCGAACCGCAATATTGGCGCCCACTGTGGGGCTCATGGATTTTGAAACGATAAATTGCGAACAACAACCAGCTGTCGCCGCTTCTACTACGCTACCTACCTCTGCGCCGCACGTTGACACGCCAGACGACTCCTACGGTGAAGTAAGGCGCGCTGCCGGTAGAACTCTCGGTCGGCCAGTCAATAGAAGTGCAAATCGAGTCCCACGGCGGTTTGGTCATTCCACTTGTCTCTTGCAGTCAAGATCCGTCAGGGTTGAGTCATAGGCACTTTCTTATTTTTTCCGGCTACAACATCGGACGTCGAATTTCATTTGTGACTCTTGATTTTTATTGCGGCCAAATTGGGGATTTTCTTATTTGAGTTGATTCTTGGACAATTTGGTGGTGCTTTCCCAAGTTGATGTTATTTCTTGGTAGAGCGAATTGACTGTTTCCATCTTAAATTTCAATTTTGGGCATTAGGCTTCTCGTTCTTGACCCCGTCTCCAAGTTCGACTTTGAATACTGGGTTACATGTTCTTGGTCTGAACTGCGGTTTCAAGTTCAAGAATTGAAGCCTCATTAATCTTGAATCTATCTGTGGTACTGATCGACGAAAGTATTGCACCATCTTACGGTTTGGACTCTTTAACAAATTTCATGAATTCTTCTCCATTCTGAGTTCTGTTCCAGACTTGTCTGGATATTCTGACCACTTCGACGCTGTAAGCGATCGGATCTTGAGTTTTTGTTATAGCAGGGAGTTCAGGTTCCACGTCGAAGACGTCGGAAGATGTTGGACGACAGTCCTTCAAAGATGCCCTGGTCGGGCAGGGATCTCAGATGGAGAATCGGCTGCTGTTAATGAAGGGATGAATAACTCCGGTGAGGCTCCCGATGGACGGCTCGACATTCAACCAGAGGCACCGATTGGAAATGCCGGCGGGGACAACAGGATGTTGACTCTTGGAGCCCTCTGAATCAGACTCCATGCCGTTGGTTCAGAGATGAGCGGCAACTTTAATGGCGATGCAGAGAAGATAAGTTTGAAGAGGGTGGATTTGCAGGTTCCGCTGCCTTCGAATCTTCACTCTCTCAAGGCGCTAACCACTCATTCTTTCATCAACCAACCAACCTCAACGACGCCATTTCGAGGGAGTTCGCTGACTATCTCGAGCTCGTTCTGATCGATGTTAGTGAATGCGATCTCCGGCGAGATACCACCTGAGAGATGCAGGCTCATCAAGTTGCAGTATTTGTTAATCAACGTTAACCTCATCACAGGCAGCCTTCTGTCATCGAACGGGAAGATGAAGAGGCTCGAGACTATGGCAAGATACACGTCTCTGCTGTCTGACCCCATACCAGAAGAGCATCATTGGCACGATCCCATCCGTACTGAGAGTGATGGATTTATAAGAGAATCTACCGACTGGAAGCATACCAACGAGCTTCGGCCGCCTCTCGGAACTGGAGGAGCTGCAGTTGAGTGTGAACCAGCTATCAGGAAGCATACCTTCCGATAACCAGCTGCACGGTGCTTTGCTATCATCACCTCTGACATATCCACCGCGCGACAGAGTGGCGCGAGGAACACCGTTGTCATCCCTGTTGCCTACACCCAGGCTACCGCATCTCCGTCCACGGGCATCCCTGGCAGCTACGACAGATTACCCCAGCCAAATATCACAGTCAATTCAAACAATGCTAGCTAAATCCTCGTTAAATTTCTTCTATTCAGGTGTTCTCGTTCTTATTTGATTGTTGTTGGTTTGATTGCAAGTAATTTTATATCCTATTATGCGGGAATTCTTTAGTTTTGCTGTTTAGTTTTGGACTTTGGTTGGGGTCTCTCATTTGATTGCTTGTCTGTTGCGTGATTGAAGTAGTTTATTGCTCATCATGTGTTTGTCTGTTCTCGCTTTACTGCAAATTGAGCATTTTAAAAATCTCAAGATTTTTATGTTTTCCGTATTTCTTCTTTGTTCTGTTGTCGGTGGTGGCAAACAAAGTTTTGTTTTGGTTATTTATTTGTTCTTGAATCGTTGTTACTCTAAATTTCTTAAATGTTGATGTTATTGCTCTGCATTCCGCGTGGGGTGCTTTGTTAAATTGTTGCCCGGTCACTTTTGGGTCTACGATTATGAGGTTTGCTTCCCACCTCTCCGCTTTCCACTGCAGTCATGGTGTTTGTAATATTGTCTCTTAGAGTTGTTACTTGCTTTCTTGCTCGATATAAGTGTAAGTTTTTGGTTGCCACTTAATGGGAAACATGTTGATCCATGTGAAGAGGTAGAAGTTACCTGGACCACTGATTTCGGGCTCCTTGTTGATCACTTGCTACGTGTTTGATTATGATTAAATGTGAATAGGCTTGCCAAATATCGAACTGCTATCTTTATATTGGCATTGCTGCAGACTGTAGCTTATCTCATGCTCAATTATCTTCTTCCATCTTAAAATATGATTTTAGGGGTTCTTCCTTTTCCTCGCCTAAAGTCTAAACTTTTTCAAGTAATCTGTTGATTGTGGATAACACTTGTGAATTCCGGACTCGACTACTTTTAAATTGATTTTGGTGCTCTATTATGCGATTTACCTGAAGAAGATTGATTTTACTGTGGTTGAATATTGATAATTCAATATTTGAAGGCTTGATTATATTTCTTGTACATAACTATCAGAGAAACTTGATTTAGTTTTGTGATGAAGCTACTGATTTGTTGATTTGTCGTTAAAACTGAACTCTATTTCTGAAAAATTTGTGTTTTGCCAAAAGCTATTAATACTTATTTGATAGAAATGATAGTAAATACTCAAGTGAATTACTATCTGCTTGAATTTCCATGCTAATGAGATTATCTCGTCCAGCACCATTTGTGTCGAATTGATTTGGAGCCATCTCACTCTCTCATATTATGTGTCTATCTTGCTCTGGATTTATCTAACGTTTGATTTCATCATAGTTGGTACTTATACAACCACTGAATGACATGATCTTAGACAATATTTGTATCACTATCTACTCCATTTCATACGTGAATTATATATCCGAATAGAGCTTTTGGTGCATTTTAAAGAATACTAATATTTTCCTTGTTTCCTATTTTTCATAATTGCTCGAGCGAACCTCAACGTACCATCGCTGGCTCATTCATCCCGCATCAACTCGCCCTTTAACCGAACCACCGTGAAAGAAAAAGAACCACCGCCATCGTCATCTCTACGACCCGACGCGTACAGAACTGAACGTGTGTGCACCCACTTAAGAAAGGCCCCGCACAGTTACTGTTTCCTCATCCACCATCGTCGGCAATGCACGAGAGTAGGCTACATGCAGCAGGGTGTGTACGCACCAGCCCGAAAGCTGCGCCACACCAGTCGTTGTTGTCGCCCTCTCCTTCGCTGGTTGGACCACTGGCGACTCCCGACACAGACCGCTGCTACCGCCGTCGCCGGCGCCTGCGTGCGCACGCCCTCGGAAGGGTTGATGTGCGTGATGCCCTGCTTCCAGAATGATAAACACCATCGGTTGAGTCCACTACCAAAAGATTTAGCACATCGAGCAACTGAGTTTCAAGGAAGCATGGGCGCAGAGCCCAACAGTTGAATTTGATTACCAAAATACATTATTCTCATCAAAATCTAACGCTTCCATTCAACTATTCCAGTTAAATGCTGAGGTGAAGAGACACCTCTATGGTATGGGGCTACTCCTCGAAGAGTTAGAGCATAGAAGTGCGATCTGAGAAGGCTGCCTCCAGCACTCAGAACGTGAGAAGAGATGTCCCAGCTAGATCATAAAAACCACACGCTCGAAGAACAATTCAAAGGCAAAATAAGACATGCTCAGAAGAAGCAGAGGTCGACAAGTTCAAAAAGAAGAAGAAATTGTTTGGAAGCAAGATCAATATCTGAGACTACAAATCTGGCTCGGATCGAACACAATGATCTGCGAATTGCGCCTTGGATGATAAGTTCTCATCCTTTTCATGTAATTTGAAGGCGTGGTGATTTAAACTCAATGATTGCGACAAGGCATCACATATAACACCAACAAGATTGAATCCATTACCTCATTATCTAATTCAGAACCTCAAAAATCTTTAGATGAAGGAGAAACAAGCCTAGAGCTGTCCGACAAGCAAAATTTAAAATGGAGATAATTGCGCGAAGTAACACGAAGACTAGGGACTATTCGAGAAAAAGAGGCATCTCAAGGAAATAAGAGCAGGCAAATAAAGAACTCACAATGCAATCCGCATGTACGGATCGACAGCTCGTTGCACAAAATTGAAAAATCCACCACTCATATATAAATTGAGGTGTAGAAATACGTGAAAGAAGAAATACCTATGGGGCCACTGTAGGGTTTTCACGTGAACCGAATCACCAAAACCAAACTGAACCGGATCGATTTATGGATATTGCACATAATCTAAATTCACAAAACCCTAGCATGCTCCTATGAATTTAATAACCAGTATTGTGGATTGAGGGATTACCGTAACTCCGTAGTCTCTGATCCGATCTTTTGTGTTTGAACTTCCACTTGAATTCAACCATGCAATTCGAATTTATCTGCGGAAGTAGAAATTAGAAATCTAATTTCTAAGAATAAATTTGAAATCAAAGAAAAGGAAGAAATAAGATTTCTGTTCTCCAGATCAGATCTTAAGGGTTGTGTCCCAATGCTGTTCAGATCTACTACTGGTGAGGACTCCGTAGATCTGTATTCTGAGCAGGACCAGAATCGAAATTCTCCTCTTTTCTTCTCCAAAAACGGCGCCTCTCTCTCTAGGTTTAGTGTGTTTCAACTGTGTTGCAACTTATGAGAGAGAGCTATCTATTTATAGACCTAGGGTTATAAACCCTAATGGGCCTTTTTGGGCTCAATTCAACATATTTAATTTGGGCCAGGCCTGGGACCTAATGCAAATAATAAAGTGGGCATATGAATTAATTAATTCCCATGTCCACAACCCAGGACACAATTAATTAATTAATATTAATTCTTTTTCACCACAGAATTAATACTGACCTACCCCTTTATTACCACGTTATGAGAACAGGCTGCATTAATTGAGAATCCCCATATTTAAGGTTACCGGACATCCATTAATTAACCGGAGCCTCTGACAAGCTCTAACTACAATTAATTAATATCTCATAATTCCTGAGTAGTACCACTCAAACCTTATCACTCGTGCTTGAAATTAATCAGCCTGCAGGACTTTGGCACGATGAATGTTATTGAGCTCCTCAGGGAATGTCCCCATCCTATTACTCGGATATGGTTACCTAAACCCAGTCTTAGGCGGTACTACACGAACTGTTGTTACCCAAGATGCGGATATACGAGCACGTTACTTAGGCTCTCCACCATGGCAAGTCAAAGCAACAGTCAACCCGTGCAAACCCCTGAATCTTCGTTAGGGTTTGGACTCAATCAATATAACGAGATCTCGTATTCGCTGATGTCAGACAGACGAATACATCTCACTGCGGTCCATCAATACGCCACCTCTGCATACCAGCATGTCAAATAACCAAGACAGACTACTTATCCCGACAATGTCGCAGCCATCCGGACAGACGTATCCTCATACGCTGTCTCGGCTGTGATCAGGTTTATGTCTCACTTGGTCAAGTGATCATACTGTCTTCTGCGATCTACAACACGCCGTATGATCGACCCTATCGATGAGACAAGAGGATACCATTGTTCATACATGTAAGATTGTTAACAGATAGGAGAAATAAACCGTTGTATACTCATTATAATAAATGCTTTCAGTATACAAAACCCATCAGCCACCCTATGAACTAAAATATCTACACAAAGGATCAACTTCTTCGACTGTGAAGGACACCATGCCAATGGCTGCTCAAGGGATGTCGAAGCTCTTCGATTAAATACAGGTTCTATCTTTCCTTTTATCTTATTAAATTACTTTTTTTATTACCTCTCTTATTTATTAAATTTCTCCCTTCATAATTTTACACAAAGAGTTAATCTTTGTTTAAAATAATAATAATAATAATAATAATAATAATAATAATAATAAAAGTATAAAAATAAAAAATTAGTGATTTTCTGCATGAAGGAGGAAACTCGAGTTTCATTTTAATTGGTTAAGTATTTCTTTGCGGCGTAGCTCTACTCGAACCATTATCTGTCGTTCATTAGATCTATTATGTTTCATTGGGTTAACTTGTTGCGCTCAGCAGTCCCGTCCATGAGTAGAATTATTTGACAAATCATGAAGGTATATTAAGTCATTTGGATTTAATTGTGCTACCATCCAGGTGTAATCCTTCCTCTCACTTTATCTTAGAGATTTTTATCGCATATTGAGTCTTTATTCTCTTATTGCTATATACATTTGCATCCATTTAAGACGGTAGGTTTTCCAAGGAAAAAAGATTTGGAGGTTTGCTGTGAAGAAATTGATCATCAAAATTTTGTAGGGTCAATGTATTGATGTGGCAAGACATCAGAAAAATGTAAATTCAACTGAAAGTTGTACGAATTACACCAGCCAATTTGAGGTTGAGAAAGATTCATTGTTGGATTCGGACAGCAGCTCTGCTGATGAACAATGTAAGAGCAAAGAAGGAAAATGGCGAAACACTAGGTTCTCAAGAAAGGCTAGATTCTTGCCTAGAGAACTCTTTGGAGATGGAGACCGTAGAACATCGTTTGCCAAATAATGCATCGGCGACAAGTGAGTCATCCTTTGGTGCAGCTCGCAAGGCTGAGACTAATTCTTTTGTAGATGGGAAGCTTCAAATTGAAGATTTTGGTACTCAAATTTCCCTTGGAAGAGATGGAGAAAGCAAAGTTTTGGAAGTGCTTGACCAGTCTCTTAATCAAGCAGCAAGTTAAAGTCCTGCTACATCATCAGTAGAAGCAAGAGGAACAGGGAAAGTGATAAGCTCATTATTTTACTCGCTTATCTATATTATTTTCTACTATTTTATGTAGTTTTATTGAGTTTATATATATATTCTATGCATGAGTCTATATTAGGTGGTATTATGCGCATTTTGGTGTTTTTGTAGGGTTTTAGGCCTAAGTTCACGAGAAATCCATTTTGGAAGCAGTGTTGTGTAAGAGTAGCAGTGAAGAGTTCTTCCACAAGAGGAATACGAGCTATTGGCACATGGCAATGGATGATGCTTTGAGTTAGCTCTCCAACGCAACTGGAATCGGGTCAATCGGAGTTCGGGAGAGAAAGTTATGGCCAAAATCGTGAGACCGCGATGAAGGGGCGAGAAGCTGCGTCGACAGATGCCAATCAGCATCGATCGACGCCGACCAAGAAGCCATGTCGATCGACGTGGATCAGCCACGATCGACGCGAGGCTGTCTGCTGGAGCGAAAATTCGAGAAAAACGGATTTATTCATATCTTTAGCCCTAGATTTGATAGGATACACATCCACCCCTACAAATAGCTTATTAAATTCGATTTTTCAGTATGCATTATCATAGTATTCAGTTTTTAGAGTTTGAAGACTTGGGAAACACGAAACCCTTTATTTTTTATAAGTTCTTTACTTTTATGCAATTGATTATGTTTTATTTTGGATTTCTATCTACGATGAGTGGCTAGAAACCCTAGCGGGTTCTAGGGGTTGATATTATTATTGATGCATGTTAGGATTAATTAATTAGGTTCATGATTCCTGTGTTTATTTCATAATTCTAATTTAATTCAAGGACCGAGAGGTGACGATTAATTTAGATGTCTAGCTATTGATAGAAGGACCGAGAGGTGAATATTAATAGTGGGAATAGGAATACATGATACGATCTACACTATCCAAACAGATGTACTAGATGTAGGAATCGAACTGATTTGCTTATCAGATTGACTAATTTGGTGTACTTTGAGACCGAGCGGAGATAGTCACTAGTTAGTAATCTAGGTTATATTTGCCAAACAAGGAAATATAGCATTGTTGCAGTATTCCACCTGTTAAATTAATTGATTCCTACATGTCATCCATAATAAGAGTTCTTCCCTAGAATCTGTGTTCCTTTAAATTTGCTTTCCAAACTACTTTAATTTTCTGCATTGTTTTCTTTACTTTTATAAAACCCTGATTTTGGATCTCTCAAACAATGAATCTTAGGATCATAGCTAGTACATAGAATAGTTTCCCCACACAATTCCCCTGGATCGATAACCTTAGGGTTTACAAATTTATTTGCCGCTGTTATTATAATTAATCTGTTAGAAATAGCAGTGATCAAATTGGCGCTGTTGTCGGGGAGTTGCTAGATTTTATCTTGTTACTAGTTCGTTCTAGGATTTGTTGGATTGAGTTTTAAATTTTCTGTACGTGTGCGTGTGTGAGTTTTCGAGTCTGTGTCCCGCGTCGATCGACGCCATCTAGCGTCGATCGACGTCGATCATTTTTGTTGCGTCGAAAGATGGATACCTTTCGTCGATCGACGCTGACCACTCTTTTGTATCGATCGACGTGAATCCACGTCGATCGATGCTGAACTAATATTTACCTATTTCCTGTGCAGGTGCATGAACACACGAGCCAAAGGAAAAACACTCGAGGCCTTTGTCCCTGAAATTGAAGCAACCTGCAGGAAAATCAGAAAGAAAGGAAAAGACAAACAACTAGAGATGGCTGAAAATCCTGAAGCACCTCTGCAAAATATGACTCCCGAGGAGCAGAGGCAATTTGTGAATGAAGAACAGCAGCTGAGAGCACAACTTCAAGCAGCCCAGGCTGCTCAGGCGGAGCAAGCTGCAAGACTGGCAGAGTTGAACAATAGGCAGATTGTGGTTCCGCAAAGGTCCATCTTGGATCAATTTCTTCCACATCAAGCGGAGGCCGGATTCAGAGTTGGCATTGATGCCAACAACTTTGAGCTACGCACAAGCCTTATTCAGATGGTGCAGCAAAACCAGTTTGGGGGGAGAGCTGTAGAAGATCCATATACCCACCTCAACCAATTCATTGAGGTGTGTAACACTGTGAAGCAGAACGGAGTAACCCAAGATGTGATCAGGATGAGACTGTTCTCGTTCTCACTCAGAGACGAAGCACGGTCTTGGTTTGTTGGACTGGATAAGAGTCAAATCGGGACATAGGAGGAGCTTCGAGCAGAGTTCCTTACCAACTACTTCCCACCGAGCCTGCTGCTGAAGACGAAAGCTGCCATTACTACTTTCAAGCAGATGTATGACGAGTCACTTTACGAGGCCTGGAAGAGATACAAAGAGCTTCTACGACTCTGTCCTGGACATGGCAT
>JAPKLW010000975.1:248726-291836 GCA_026898455.1 Plectranthus barbatus | reverse complement strand
GTCAAAAGAGCTCCTCGTGCTTGCTATCAATGCCAATCCCCTGACCATTTAAAATTTGAATGTCCGCAGGTGGACAAAACTGAGAGGGAACGGCTGAAGAAGCTCTTTGAAGAGCGTGCCTCCAAGGCAGTTGCCAAAGCCATGCTGACAAGGACTGAAGTTCCTGATATCCCCGACCATGATGATGGGGAATACGAGTCAGATGGAGAGTCTGAAGAAGAAGCTCTTCTGGCATTCATGGCTGCTCTAGGAGAAGTGTCAGCTGAAGAAGATGCTGACAAGGAAGAACATCTGGCATTAACTGCTGATGATGAGGTACAATCAGATCCTCAATTGCATATCATGCCTGTTCAAATCATAGACGATTCTGAGTCGCATTGCTCCGACTCAGAAGATGTCACTTTAGATGTTCTTCAGCATGAGTTTTTAAAATTTTATGAAATGAAAAATGTTTTAGCTGGCGAAAACACTTCGCTGAAAAATCAAGTTTCCATTTTGACCAGTGAGATTGAAAAATCTAGGTCACTCAGCGAAGAGCTAGAAACTTTGAAAAAGGCTCATTTCGACTTGCTCCAAGATTTTCAAAGTACAAAAACTGAGCGAGATAACCTTCACAGTCTCGTTCTGGAGCAAGAAAATAAAATCAATTTTCTAAACAAGGGCTCTAAGGATTTAGAGGCAGCTCTAAGTCATTGGAGAAAACCTTATGATAAATCCGGGTTGGGATTTACAAATGATTCGAGCATAAACCAACCCAATGCTGGTAAGGGTAAGGGCAGAACGGTAAATGAGTCAGCACCAGCTGGTGCTGCCAGCATACCTCGTATGGCTGATCAGCAAAGGAATCATCAGCCCAGATATAAAGGTGAGTCATCACGACAACAACCTCGACTGGCAAATTCCTCTGCTGACAGGACGCCAGCACACCCTAAGAAGCTGACTAAGCCAAAATATTCCAAGGCAAGGAAGTCAGCACCAGCAGCCAGTGGAACCCGACAGCCAGCACCAGCTGTCCAGAGGTTCCACACACAACCTTATAAGTATGCCAGTTGCCAGCATACTTACAAGGGGTCCCACTCTCAGCAGAATACTGAGAGAAGGACAATTCCCGATAGGAGGAATACCAATCGGAGGCCTGAGCCCAATCAAATGTTTTCATCAAGGGCTAGGAAGGCTAACCACCGTGGTCCACAGTTCCAAAGACCACCAAGGCAGCACAAGCGGTCGGAAAGAAATTTCCGATCTCCTCAGAAGAAGAATACTTCTAGAGGAACTGCACACACAGCCACACCTTCCAAAAACAATTCCATGCATTATTTTAAGAGGAAGGGAAAGGCTACAAGTAATGTCAGCAAGGGTAACACTGAGCTGAAGATTACTCAAATCTGGATTCCAAAAGGAATGTTCCAGAGATCTAACCCTGCAGGACCCGCTGATGATCGGGGACCTAAATGATTTCATTTTTCTTGCAGGAACAGGATCATGCGTATCAGCTTCAGAGGTCGAGCGAGTGGATCATTGACAGTGGTTGCTCCGCTCATATGACTGGTGAGGAGTTCTTGTTTTCGGAGCTCACCAAGGTCAGAGGACCTCCAGTTATTTTTGGTGATAACTCCAAGGGCAGAGTTATCAGCAAGGGATGCATAGAGAAGGATGATGTGCGTATTGTCAACGTGTCCCTTGTTACCAACCTGAAGCACAACCTCCTGAGCATCAGCCAGCTGTGCGACAATGGTTACACCATTGTGTTTGACAAATCCGGGTGCCAGATCAAGAATGAAGAATCTGGCGAGACCAAGCTGAAAGGTGTCCGCAAAGGAGGGTTATATGTCGTTGACTGGCAAAGCGGGAAGACTGATACATGCTTTGTTGCCACCAGTTCCATGGAGACCAACTGGCTGTGGCACAAAAGGTTAAGTCATTTGAATTTCAAAACTATTAATTATCTAACCAAGCATGATCTTGTAGATGGTCTTCCCAAGGGCGGGTTCAAGAAGGAAGGGATTTGCAAGGCCTGCCAGCAAGGCAAACAGACCAAGAAATCCTTCAAGAGCCAGTCGCCAGTTCACCCTAGTACCAGTCAGGTACTCGAACTGTTACATATGGACCTGTTTGGACCAGTAACGCCGCAAACCATTGGAGGAAGACGATATTCGCTGGTGGTAGTCGATGACTACTCGCGCTATACATGGGTGAAGCTTCTCAGAACAAAGGATGAGGTGAAGGTGATTCTTCCAGAATTGATCATCCAAGCTCAGAAGCAGAGAGAAGCTGTTGTGAAGCGAATTCGTTCGGACAATGGGACTGAATTCTGCAATGGTCCGCTGATGGATTTCTGCGCGGAGGCCGGAATCAAGCATGAGAGATCTACTCCAAGGCAACCACAGCAGAATGGACTGGCAGAACGTAGGAACAGGACGCTGAAGGAAGCAGTCCGATCCATGCTGGCTGAGTCTGGTTTGGGTCAGAGTTTCTGGGGAGAGGCGTTGGTGACTGCTTGCTATACTCAGAATAGGAGCGGGATCAACGACAGACTTCAGAAAACTCCCTACGAAGTGTACTTCGGTCGTAAGCCTACTTTAGCTCATCTTCGTGCATTCGGTTCTCCATGTTATATCCATAATAATGGGAAGTCGAACTTAAATGCTTTCTCGCCTAAAGCTGATGAGGGTGTGTTTGTCGGATATGGACACCCCTCTCACAAGGGCTACAGAGTATTTAACAAGACGACCCAGCTTGTGGAAATAACATGCAATGTTGTTTTTGATGAAGCTACTTTAGTGCGCAGGACCTTACGCCGACTGGCAGAAGATGTTCCTGAGGTCAATGATGTCAATGACCAGTTGGGCAGGAATTCTTCCAATGCTCAACCAACTGGTTCGACTAGACCGATGAATGGATCATCTTCACAACCAGTTACCTCAGGTGCCCATCAGCAACCTGAGAGGGTCGGTGATGCAAATGACCTTGCTGAGACCTTACACTCAATCTCCCTGAGTGGACCCAGTAACAATCTAGGGGGAATCCCTACTGGCCTTTTTGAAGAAGAAGGCAGTGATGGACCAGCTGGAGAGGATGTTCCAGCTGATGCTGACAACATTGGAGGAGATTCAGACAACCAGCCAGAAGGTGATGCTGATGAAGTTGTTCCAACTGGTGAAGGTCCAGCACCAGCTGATGTTGCAGCTCCGACTGGTGGAAATGTGGAAGCACCAGTCGCCAGGACAGAAGAACCTATTTCACAGCCGGCACCAGCAGTCGCTGGTCCTCCCAAATGGCTGAGGGATCACCCATCTGATGCTATTCTCGGTGATCCGGAAGGTTCTGTCCAGACTCGACACGGCAGAGCGCTTTTATCTTGCTTTATCTCTCAGATGGAACCTACGTCCATCAAAGATGCGCTCGAATCTGCCGATTGGATCAATGCCATGCACGAAGAGCTTGCGGAGTTCACTCGCAACAACGTTTGGGACTTGGTAGAGAGGCCATCACACCAGTCAGTGATTGGCACCAAGTGGGTTTTCAAGAACAAGCGAGATGAAGATGGCATTGTGGTCCGGAACAAGGCTCGTCTAGTCGCCAAGGGCTATAGACAGTGTGAAGGCATCGATTTTGATGAGACCTTTGCACCAGTTGCAAGAATGGAGGCGATACGGCTGTTTTTGGCCTATGCAGCGTATCACGGCTTCACGGTGTTCCAGATGGACGTGAAGAGCGCATTCTTGAATGGCGAGCTAAAGGAGGAGGTATATGTAGAGCAACCTCCTGGATTTGAGATAGGCACCAAGGTATACAAGCTGAGAAAGGCCCTGTATGGATTGAAACAGGCGCCCAGGGCTTGGTATGAAACGCTGTCACAATTTCTCACCAGCAATGGATTTCGGAAAGGGAAGATTGATAGGACTCTCTTTCTTCTCAAGGATGGTGGTGACATGCTGATGGTGCAGATCTATGTCGATGACATCATCTTCGGATCCAAGAACATATCTCTCTGTGAGAAGTTTTCTAAGCTAATGCAGACCTCATTCCAGATGAGTATGATGGGCAAGCTGACATACTTCCTAGGACTTCAAGTCCAGCAATCAGCTGATGGTATTTTTATCAGCCAGCGGAAGTATACCAAGGATCTAATTCAGAAATATTGCCCAGAGAAGACCAAGTCTCTAAGGATCCCGATGAGTACCAGCTGCCAGATATTTCTTGATGAGCAAGGGAAATCAGTTGATCCTACTATATACCGAGGAATTATTGGATCACTCCTCTATCTCACTGCCAGCAGACCCGACATTTCGTATTCAGTCGGAGTGTGTGCCAGATTTCAAGCTAATCCTAAGAAGTCACACATGGAAGCTGCTAAACGGATTGTGAAATATCTGAAGGGGACAGAATCTCTTGGAATATGGTATCCCAGAAATGATGAGCTTACGCTTATCGGATATTCAGATTCAGATTTCGCTGGATGCCGTATTGACCGCAAGAGTACCAGTGGTACGTGTCAGTTTCTCGGACACAAGCTGATTAGCTGGTTCAGCAAGAAGCAGCACTCAGTTGCTACTTCTACCACTGAGGCTGAGTATGTTGCCGCTGCCAGTTGCTGTGCTCAAATTATTTGGCTCAAGCAACAACTGGCTGATTATGAAGTGGACACTGGCTGTGTTCCCATTTATTGCGACAACAACAGTGCTATGTGCATCACGAAGAATCCGGTTCATCACTCCAGGACCAAGCACATAGACATTCGACATCACTTCATTCGTGATCATGTCGAGAAGAAGGATGTCAGCGTGGACTACATTTGTACTGAAGATCAACTGGCTGACATCTTCACAAAGCCCCTGCCAGAAGCAAGATTCAAGGAGTTGTGCATCAAACTCGGTCTTATGGAGATTGATGCGAGCCTTAATGATGAGGAAGAATGAGTCCAAGCTCTCATTATGTTCTTGATCTTCTGGTGGATGCTGATTACGACTGAGTCCAAGCTCTTAGTCGTTTCACTTTCCTCGTATGTTGTTTCTCAACAAGTGGTGTCTTTCAACCACAGACGATATCTACTGGCGGACTTTATCCCTAAATTGTCCAAGGAAATGAGTCCCAGCTCTCATTTCATCTTGCCAGCTTTTATCTTCCGCTGAAGCGAAATTGGGTCCCAGCTGCCACCTTCTAGCAGTGCTGAAGAAATTATCATCAAGTGGAGAAATGGCTCTTCAATAAGTCGTATCAGTTGCTAACTGATGAGTTTGCCAGCAGAATGTATTATAAGCATGTGGTATCAGTTGCCAACTGATGAAGAGGCCAACCAGTTAGGGGGAAGTATGCGACTGGCGTATGCTGGTGATGCCCAGCCAAGCCAGCTGTCGCAGAAATGGCGGGATCGTTCGAATCCGATAGCGTATGCGGATCTCCGAATTTAATGCGGCATTTAATGCCACATTTAATGTGCACAGTGGCTGCGCAGTCCGACTTTTGGTTTCCACCAATCGCTGAGCGCCACGTCAACTACACGGCGCGCCCCACGTCAGCACGACCGCGCACGTCGCACAGGGAATCGGGCCTGCTGATGACCGTAGATCTCCGCGTGCTGAGCGTTGATCCTGGTCGTAGATTCCTGCATGGACTCGAGTATAAATACTCGAGGTCCCTCACCGGAGAAACCTTTTACGATCCTTCACATTTTTTTTTTCAGCCCTAATCTCTCTCATTCTCTCAAAATTCTTAAGTTTCCTGAGATTATGGCTTCATCTTCACGCCCCCCAACTGATAATCCCCCGGAAGACAACCCACCTTCCACATCTTCATCGTCTGGTGAGCCCAGACTACCAGTTGCCGAGCAGCACATGCCGACGTACACCGGCATTGTGAAGATTGAAGATATAGATTATACTCTTCCGTTTGCTCGACTGGTTCAGCTGAACAAGCCGGCAACCCGTGATCGGTTGTCAAATGCCCAAGTCAGAGCCGCACAAGTTCAGAAGGAGAAGATCCTCAACGAAAAACTGGCCAGAAAGAACCATGGGGAGGAGCTGATCGAGATGATCGATCATGAAGGCCTCCGACAGTATCTGACGGCGGCGCCCCAGACTTTCCATCCGCACCTGGTGGCGGAGTTCTACGCACGGGCGGTGATCGCCGACGGCGGACGGTCCTTCACCACTTCGGTGTTTGGACACCTGATCACCGTCTCCCCCGAGTACCTCGCCGAGATGTTCGGGCTAAGGAACGAAGGCGAGGATGTGGCTACCTACCTTCAGAACAACACCGTCGAGTTCCAGAAGCGCTGGACCCAGTGGAAGAAGGCGGAGGTGACCACCTTCCGGACTGGAATGAGAAAGTTCGAGATGGACGAGTTTTGGCAGATGGTGTGCGACATAGTCGTACGAATGCTGCAGTGCGAAGTGGGGTCGTACGCAGAGCTGAGCATCCGGAAGTTCTCCGTGATGAGTGCCCTTGCTGACGGGATTCAAGGGAACTGGGCCGAATTCCTTTACGGCCGGCTCCTGGAAAACGTCGGCAGGAACATCGACGTTCCGATTAAAGGGAGGTTTGCCCATTCCGTATCCTTTGGGCTTCGTATCAGCCGCCTACTGGAGATGGAGTTGGGTGATGGGGTGGACCAGGGTGAACAACTGGTGAGTTCGGACTTCATTCCGCCCACCAAGGAGCAGGCCAAGCTGCCTCGCCCTGACTACCACAAGCCCAGGAGGCTGAAAGGGAAGACCTCAGTGAATCCTTCTGAGGGTGTCTCTGAGGAAGATGAGGTGGATGAGGGCGAGCAACTGCCAGTTATGGCTCGCCCGCTGACTGAAGAAGAAAGGGCTGCGCTCAAGCGCCAGCGAGAGACTGAGCGTCTCTTCGCCCAGCTGGGAGATACAGTGGAAGCGGCCACTGGCATCCATCCCCGGGACATCCGCATCGTCCCTACTGACGAGCCATCCCAGAAGAAGCCCAAAAGACCCAAGAAGCATCAGCATCAGCAGCCACATCAGGCACTGGTTCTTGGTCCCGCTCCAAGGAACATATTGGGACAGACCCAGGAGGAGCAGCTGGAGATTATGACCCGGAAGAGGAAGAGGGTCCAAACCAGAGCTCAGCTGGTGATGGAGCAGGCTAAGAAGGAGAGAAGTGCCTCCATTGTCAGGAGGAAGCAAGCCAAGGCAAGGCTGAAGGCCTTGGCAGCCCAGCGAAAATTAGAGGCTGAGCTGGCAGCCCGCGATGAAGCCTATGCCAAGGTGCAGGCAGAGCATGAAGCCAGGCGCCAGGAGGAGCTGGCTGAACAGCTGAGGCTGGCAAGCAAGGGCAAAGGAAAGGCTGATGAAAGTCCAAGTGCCAGCCCCCCAGCTTCCCCACCACCAGGCGAGATTTTAGCAGAAGATACATATCAGCGCCTGCTGGTGATGGGAGTCGACGAGGACATCATGTCCATAGTCGAGCACTACCAGCCGGATGAGGAAGAGGCTGGGAGCCCGCTGGCTGCGCAAGGGGATGCCAGCGGACGCAGAGTTGCCGAAGAAGGCCCGCTGGCAGTGCAAGGGGTTGCCAGCGGAGGAGTTGATGAGCGGGCGACCACCCCGGAAAAACTGGCGGAGGAGAAGGAGGAGAAGGAGGCAGAGAAGGAAGAAGAGATGGATGTGGAGACTGGTGCAAGGACTACTGGGAAGGCTCCCATTGTTATTTCTGATGATTCTGAAGAAGAGGAGCCACCAGTTGTCCAGCACTCTACAATCCAGAGGATGGAGCCCAGGAACCTGTTCCCAGATTTTGCAAAGGAAGGGAAGGCTCAGCTCGGTCGTCAACAGTCCCAAGGAGCCTCAACTTCTGGACGACCAGCGACATCCTCACCAGCACAGCCTCGACGTGCTGATTCGCGACCACGACGTGACATAACCGTCAGCGTCCTCAATTACAACGTGGTCGACGCTGAGGAATATGAGGAGATGGTCAATGGACCCCATCGGTGGGAGTTACGCGGAGAAGAGGCCTTCGACACCTCTCAAGTGCCTGACTACAGCATTCTCAACATCATTCCTCTCCGCGGGCTCCCCCACCAGTCGGTCTTAGCTTCACGCATCCAGGACTGGTGCCTGCCCCTGAGGCCGATGGAGTTCTACAACCGTACTCTGTATGAGTACGCAGAAAATATCACAGTGGAGGTCGAGGATGCCGTTGATTTCGACATGTTCAATGACTTCCGGTATCTGTGGTTTGTCAACCCGACCCTGTACTGTGAGCTGCGGCGATGGAGGATCTTTGACCGTGTGGAGCGGTATCTCACGGTGGAGAAGCGCTCAGTTCTGTACGCTAGGCTGGGGCTGCAATACTGGAGGAATGAAGAGGACTGGGCGAATGAATTCATGGATACATTAACTGACGAGCCAGAGCCTTTGTCCCTTAGGCGTGTCCGGCGGCGAGTGCAGAAGATTCTTGATTATCGCCTAAGGACTGGCAGTTCAGGACTCCCGCAGCCAAGGCGTGTCCGAGTGCCCTTTCTCCAGTTCCACCGCACCAGCCGGGGCTTTCAGGTGGTCTACGCTCTCCGAAGGATCCAAATACTGATTGCCCTCCCACCGCTCCTCCTCTACTTTGCCCGTCTGTTCGATATGGCAGCCACTGAGTTGCTAATTGATCATGTGGTGGAGGAGGATCCCTCCCGCAGCAGATGGCTGGTCCCTGCAGTCGCTGGTGCTCCGAATGTTGTGGAGCTGGAGCCCGTTGACTGGGTGGAGGCGGACTTTGCAGAAGAACAAGTCCCACCAGTATCAGCTGAGGTGCTGGTGGAGGAATCAGCTGAAGAGTCAGCGTCAGCAGCAGCAGCAGCACCAGCAGCCACTGCAGAGAAAGTTGTGGATGGGGCATCTGGCGCTGATATAGTGATGGCTGAAGCCTCATCTGTTGAGCCCCCCACTTCGATGGCCCTGTCAGCAGAGCCTCTTTCCGAAGTCCATCCGCCTGCGCAACTGGTTGCTCTCATTGATGCCAGGATGGACCAGCGCTTTTCTTCCTACCGAGCAGAGATGGCGCAACAAATGGAGGCTTTCACCTCTGGGGTGAACTCCTTTTTGGCGCGGATCCAAGAGGGGGAAAGGGCGCGAGCAGTCGCTGATGAGGAGAGGGCTCGGCTTGCTGCGGAAGAGCGTCGCATTGCTGCTGAGGAGCGCTTGAAGAGGGAACAAGACATGGCGGCTCTTACAGAGATCTTGAGGAATTTAGCAAATCGCAATCAATCACCTGGATCCTCATCTCAGCCATAAGTCTTGTACTCTTCATTTTTTGTGTAAGTAATTTTGTATCAGTTAGACTAGTCAGTTTTTAATCCTGTACTTGTAATTGTAACATCATTAATGGATTGATTACTGACGGGTTGACGACAATTTCTCATTGTCCAACTAATGTCAACTTTTTACTTACCAGCTGAACTTACACATTCAGTGTAATCAGCACCAGCACTCAATTTGGTACTTTGTTGATTCTAACCTGGCTCAGACTTTACTTCATAATTTAATCGAGCAATATCTCTCCCAGTTTGAGGGGGAAGATTTTTAGGTTAGAGCTGATGTGAGGAAGTAGTTTCATGGGTTTAGATCTGATAGGTTTATTTGTAAAAACCCAGAAATGCTTTGTAACTTTCCTCATCAGCTGAGTGCTCGCTGGTTAGGCTTTGATCGCACCAAAAAGGGGGAAATTGTTGGGAAATCTGGCTAAGTTTCCCTTCTCCAGCTGATAGCTTAGATCTTAGATTTGGTGTTTAAGTGTTTTGGTGGATCAAATCCTAAGTCCAACCAGCGTCAGTTTGTCTCTAGAATAGCTCTAGTCTCAAATGTAAAGTCCTGTTTAGGTATTTTGAGTTGTAAGTCGCAGCTGATCAAGACTCATGCTGGCTACTGTTCACCAGCATGAGATGTACTTACCAGTTGAGAGAAGTCTCACCAGCAAGCGGCTGACGAAGACTCATGCTGACACTGTTCATCAGCATGGAGTAGAGCTATTGACTGGTTACTGTTCACCAGTTGGGAAGATTTCACCAGCAGGAGGCTGAGAGATCTTACCAGCAGAATATGTGTTCTGGCTGACACTATTCACCAGCGGTGAAGCCACCAGTCACGGGAGATTCCAAGAGATAACATCAGACGAATTGGTAGACCTTGATTGTGCTAAGGAAAGTCACCAGCAGAGACTGCCAGCACAAGATCACCAGTATGATCTACCAGTCGGAGGTTATCAGCAGAATTCAAGATTCGCTCTCCCGAAGACTTAGAGACAAAAAGAAGATTCGTCTGAGGAAGTAACTGACAGTGTATGACTTTAAGGAGGATGCCTTAAAGTCTATCAGTTCAAGACACCAGTTCCGATTCCTCGTACTGACGAATAGAGTCGTTCTGACACAAAGAGATCTGTGTCAGATAAAGCGATCAAAGGTATGGCGCTTTCCGGAAATTCCTACCTGCCGCCTGTAGAAGGACATGCGAGGACAGAGACTTTTCCGGAAGTGTCCAAACGGCTAGTATTTGAATCTGAATCTCACGTCTATAAATACGTGAGATCCAACAGCATTCAATACTCTTGCCCAATCTTAGCCACTCTTGACCTACCGAAAGCTCAAACGCATTCATATCAGCGAATAAGCAGTCTTTCGAGGCTTTTCTTAAAGCTACTCCGTGTGTCAATCATTTGAACACGAGACTCCAAGCTTCTAGCTTGTGAGTTATTGATCTCATTTGGTGTTCTTTCTCATTCCGAGGAAGAACATAGCAGCTCTTGAGCCAGCCAGCTCCAGAGTTATTACGGGCAGTTTTGCCGCCAGCAAGAGTCAAGTTCTTGGGAGAACTCAACACCCAATCAGTCGGAGGAGGAGGTTGAAGTGACGTGCTCGCACTCCATCCATCTGACGAGAGTTGAAGAAGGACAAGGACCGGGAGCGGTTGATCCAGTGGACTGGTAGACGAGGCATCTATCAGCTGGAAATAGATCGTAGGAAATCTTGTACCGGATTACTCTCTTTAGTGAATTTCCAGTGCTTCGACTGGAGAGTGGACGTAGATCTGTTGATCGAACCACTATAAAATATCCTTGTTATTTACTGCTTTCAGCATTTACTTACTGATTTAAAACCCAGCACCCAAGTGCTGGAGTATAACTGAAACCAGTTTATAACTGTGCAAACTCGACTCTAAAAGTTTCTAAGTCCTGAGTCATCAGCTGACCAGCCAGTTGCCAGTCAGCTGAATACTCAGTTGCCAGTTGACTTACCAGCTGACAAGGTCCCAGTCAGCTGTGTAACCAGCAGAGTGCAAGAAACGAACTTACGTATTTTCCGCTGCCAAAGTATACCCTGATATCCGGGACCAACACTCCTCCTCCAAGGCCAACACATAGTTAGAGGTTGATTTCCTTTCCTTATGATCCTTCTGGATATCCGATGCCATTCAACTCACAAGGCTCATTCATTAACCAATAAGCCTATCCAGAGTTGAACTGATATCTGTTTAACATGCTTATAGCATAACAAATATCTAACTTCGTTCATTTACAATATAGAAAGATAACAATCTTTCTTGTTATGAATGATACACCACAGAATCAATTTAAGCGACTCGAGATACCTAAACATCCTTTTCTTGTGACCACACAAGACTTTAATTCAAAAGATGTTCCAAGATCTCATAAGTCCTACTTCTGAAACTGTTCGGATAACCATCCTTTATGCCTGACAATATCTCCACACCATTTCCGAATGTGAAAATACCATCTACATAATAAACATATCCAAATCTTAAATGATTACAGTATTAATGCCTGTTAAGGCAACTGTGGAAGTAGACTCAAACCAGCAAACCAGAGCAAACACGAAATAACCTATAGAGATACAATCGCCTATTAAAAGGCCTGGTTACCATCTTATACCTCTAAGTAGTTGTCATAAGTACCATTCTTAGGAATACCTGGATTGAATCCATAATTCCATGAATTACTTAAAACTACTTAGACTCATGTAACCTATCTCTATAGAGATTCTTTAAATTATACCTTAGAACACTGATAGTTTATGTAATCAAGTAATGAAGAGATAATCATCTATAATAGAAAACACTGTTATTCATTCATGATAGATAAACTCTATCGAATAACTGATAATCCATTACAATAGATGAAAATTGTTTATTAAAACAACATCTCTTTAGAAACTTGAATTAAAAATAGAGTTTTTAACATAAACTCAAAGTAAAATCTCCATCTGCTGAAGTAGCAACTTCCAGCATCAATCTTGGAGATGGTAATCCCGCCATCTTCAAGCCTTAAGCTTGATTCCCTGCAAAGTGTAGCAAACACAATTAGTGACCTCAGTTACCACTACCCACTAAGGAGTAGAAAACTGATACTAAACATGTTTCAACAAACAATGCAAAAGATGACGTACCTTGTCCCTTAGTTATCAAACTTGGACAATTTACTTTCCAGTGACCTTTCTTGCCACACTTGAAACATTTGTCCTTCTTGTTATCTTTCTTTCCTTTGTTCTCTCCTTTACTATTCTTCTTCTTCATGTCATTATGACACGATTTAGAAGAACTTTCAGCAAGAGATCTGGAATGAACTGATAAGGCAAGACTACTCCCACTGCTTCCTTCATTCCTCTTTTCTTTGACATCACTCTTTTGACTCGGAAGCAAATCAGAGTGACTCACAGAAAAGATTGAAGAGGCTTCTGTTGATACAAGATCTTTGAGCAGACTGTGAACAATATACTCACTCTTGTTTTTCTCAACAGAAATTCTTAAGTCATCAAATGACTTCGGTAACATGTTGAGTATCAAGTCAATTTTGACATCATTGTCAATTTGACCACCCATTAATGTGTACTCATCTATGAGTTGGATGAGTGATTCCGCATGTTCTCGTACCGAATAGTTCTGACCCATTTTCTGTCTTACAATATGCTTGATAAGACTGGATCTAGCATGTCCATCGAGTCTGCCATATGCTACGTCAAGACGTCGCATAATGTCACACGCAAACCATACATCACTTTAACGAGGACGCAGTGCATCTGACATTCCAGCCAAGACATACTGTCTGGCCATGCCATTTGACCACATCCACATGTGATACTGTGCACGCTCCTCATCGGAAGATGTATCAGTCGGCGAACTCAGACAGGGAGTTTGCAGAACAAACAAATGTCCAAATGAATCCAAGAGCTTGACAATGTCACTTTTCCATCAAGGAAAATTCAAACCAATCAAGGAATTGTGTACGATTGAATTAATGAGCGATGCAATAATAGACATATCTGAAAAACAAATAAGCGAATTAAAGTAAGCACATACTACGAACAATTGAAACAAATATGCATAGAACCTTTAGATAAAACAATGCAATTTGCTTCCTCCAATTGCCCAAGCTAATTCATCGCAAGCTACCCGAGTAGACCGTTTACGATGAACGCTCAAGCAGACCAAAATAGGTCCTTTAATTTCTTAACATGCCAGGTATCTTAAGCAAAAGAAATTAATATTGGAGATCTCAAGTCCATGTTCACCTATCCGGAGCAGGGACATCTCAAAAGAGTTATACTCCAGGCAACATCTAAGTCAAAGTAACCACAAGCCTAACTCCGGACATTAAAAGGCGATTTGACATACGTACTAGACCCATGTGTCCTGCCTTTAACATCCTTTGTTATCCCACTTAGATTAATCTTAGAGACCAGTGAAAGTTGTCTCAATGCAAGCTACCCGAGTAGACCGTTTGCTTAGAGGCTCCCACTTCTCATCTTAAAATAAGTGTTTTATTTGGAAACCTCATCGCATTGGAACTGGTAAAGGACCCCTAACGTAACCTAGCTCTAATACCAATTGAAGGGATTTGTGAACTGAATTACGAAGTCCGTTTGCCAAGGATCATTAATTGGAATATCAAAAATAAATTGTTATGCCTACGATTATTCCTAGCATGCTCCTATTGATTATGCATAAGGGGGTTTATGCGGAATACCTGGATAGTAGAAACCTGAAGAACGAGTGCGTAGAGATTTGATCCTCGATCATTTTCCCACGCACAAAGATTTATTCCTAACAGATCTGTAGGAACACCATCAACGATCTACCGTCGTATTCAATCCGCTGGAGTTGAGGTATTCCAAGAATCCATCTATTGCAATTATTTTGTAGGGGCATGCTTAGGTTCGCCTATTTTATTTAATTTATATTTATTTTCGATATCCTAAAACGATCTTTGGCAAGTTAAAGTGGCAATTTGCGTTGTCTATTGTAGACTCGAATCCTACAATTGGTATCAGAGCCAGGTTGTAGTTCTTAGGCTCTATCCTGGATAAATTGAAATTAAATAAATATGTATGTTCAGGGATAGATTTAAAATTGTCGTGGATGTTTTTGTTCTCGTGGCCCCTCTCTTTTTTGGTTTTGTTTTAAATCGCGAGAAAATATGTGATTAGATTGATAGGAAAAGTTGTAATAGACTAGATCTATTGTAATTTTATTCAATCTATAAATTGGAACAAGAAAGAGAACAAGGACAGCTACAAGACAGTTCCAGCAACTTGACAGCCACCCACCGGAGGCGTCGGCGCCGGCGGCGGAGAGCGGCAGCGTCAGTGGCGAGGGCGGCAGCACGCAGAAAATCTTGGGTTTTGCTGCGCGTGGCTCGGCCGCCTATCATGGTGTGCGTGCATCTTTATTGGATCTATCAATATTGTCGGGCGTCGCAGGCGAACTCAAGGGGGCGGCGGACATCGGCTCTACTTTTTAGGATGGCAGCAGGCATGAAGATTGTGGCGGCGCGCAGCAAGGTTGTGTTGTGCGCGGTTGGGCCGCGCCTTCACCGGTGTTCGCTCCCCGTCGAGTTATCCTCTCCCCGTCGTCACTTGCAGTGAGGACGTTGATGGTGGTGGACGACGTTGCGTGCTGCACGGCAGTTCGCGATTCAGCAGCAAACATCGCAAATTGCGACAGCTGCAGGACAGTCGTGAACAGCTCCAACCGGTGCTGGTTCTCTGGTCGTTGGAGTCGTGCGAGGATGGCTGTCGTGGTGGGTGGCACGTCTACGGTGCTCTAATCTCCGGTGGCGGTAACTGAAAAAACAGGTGGCGGCAGCGGGTTTTGGGTGCGGCAAGCATGGCGGCTGTAACCCTAGCTGCTGCTAGAGTTTCTGGGCACGGGCTTGGCGGCTGGCGGCGGCCCGGTCTACTGAAATTAGGGTTTTACAACCTAATGGGCCTGAAACCCTTATTTTTGGCTCAAATTGTTGTATTTTTCAAGCCGAAGGTTGCAGATTTCAAATTAAAGATTGGGAGCCCAGTTCTAAAGATCTGTATTTATTTTAAGTCTTGTAATAGATAAGTTTTAAGTTGTAATTGCATCGGAGGGGCCACGAGAAATTTTATTTGTTAATTTAATTATTTTCTCGTATGATGTGATTTATTATGTGCGCACTAGTAAATAATAGGAAAGCATGCTACTGCTTTTATTATTTATTTTTAAAACATGTTGTAGATAATAGGGAAGCATGTTATTGCTTTATTATTTACTGTTCAAAGCATGCTTTATGTGATTTATTTTATGTATTAAATTATGTCTGTAAATTCCGGAATCATGTTGTGAAATATGATGGAATTTTAGATGTGACATAATTTATGGATCATAAAATAATATGTGCGCATAAGAACCTTTTGAAAGAAAAAGACTAAGCAAGATTTTTTAATTAAAATCAACAACCTCCACAATGCGGTCTCTTATTAGAAGTGGGCAGTGAAGTGAGTAGATGTCTACACAACCGTAGCCTGCTTGCTTTATTTGTTCATAAGTTCTAATAGATGAGATTTCTAAATAAAACATTTAACAAGTGAGAAGTGGACAGTGAAGTGAGTAGACGTCTACACGACCGTAGCCTGCTTACTTTATTTGTTCATAAGTTCTCTAGGATCGTTTTAAATGAGATAACAAAAGTTGTAAGAGGCATGCGTCATGGGTCTAGTACGTATGAGAAATCGTCCTATTAACTTCTAGAGTTAGAATTATGGTCAAATGCTTAGATGTTGCCTGAGTACTAACTCACGAATGATGTCCCTGCTCAGATAGGTCGAACATGGTCTAAGTTTTATCTCAAATTATTAATTTCATTTGTCGGCGAATACCTGGCATGGATTGAAATTAAAGACTAGAACTTCAAAGAGCAGTCTGGTTAGGTGGTCTGCTGTAAACGTCTTCGAAAGGAGCTTGCAGTAGATGCACCTAGGCAATTGGGGGAAACAATTGTATTAGTTTATCAAAAGGTTACAATGCATATTTGTTTCAATGTTCTGCATATATGTTCTTACTTTAATCAATTATTGTTTTCAGATATGTCTATGAATAATGTCATCAATATCTTGGTACGAAGTCAATTAACTGGTCCGGATTTCCTGGAATGGAAGCGCAACTTGGATAATATCCTAGTTGCAGAGGAACATCAATTTGTTCGTAACACTCCGTGTCCAGCTGTCCCCACTGCTGAGTCAACTGATGTGGAGCGGAACCTCTATGACAAGTGGGTCAAGTCTAATAATATAGTCAAGTGCTACATGATGACCACTATGTCTAAGGTGCTCCAGCAACAACATCAGCACTATGATAAAGTAGCTGATATTATGGATAGTCTCACAGATACTTATGGGGAATCGGATAGAGCTATCAGATTTAAGCTCGTGAGAGAAATCGTGAGTTGTAAAATGACTGATGGTAGCTTAGTGAGGGAGCACGTTGTTTCTATGACTCACCTCATAGATGAACTGACGTTGCATTGAGGAGGTATTGATGGGGAAGCCCAGGTCGATATCATACTCAACTCACTTCCGAAGTCTTTTGAGAATTTTAGACTAAATGTTGTCATGAGTAAAAAGGAGTACACTCTTAACGAGTTACTTAATGATCTCATGGCAGCTGAATCAGTCATGAAACCTGAAGAGGCAGTCTTGGTTTCTTCCGGTAGTCGCCCTGCTTCATCGAAAGGTGCTAAAGTGTGATTGGAAAGAAATTCAAGAAGACAGCCTCTGGAAGCAAAAGTTCTAGGAAAAAGAAGACTGTGACACCGGGGAAGAAGGGAAGTATTTCCGTTGTGGCAAAACTGGTCACTGGAAGAAGGATTGTCTGACCAAGCGGGTTGGACAATGTAGCTACTGATCATGTTTGTTACACTTTGCAGGGATTCAGGCCGACAAGGCAGCCGAATGATGACGAGGTGATGATGTCCATGGGTAATGTTGCTCGTGTGTCTACAGTAGCAGTTGGAGATGTTACATTATGCTTTCAAGACAATGTTTTGATTTTAAAAGATGTTTTGTATGTGTCGGATTTTCGGCGAAACCTTATTTCTGTTTCCTGTTTAATAAATGCTGGATTTTCAGTTATTTTTTATAGTCATGTTACTATCAATGGCAATAACGGTGTTATCTATCGTGGGATACAGAAGGACTCTCTTTATAACATAACTTGTTTGCATGAATCTTCTGTGAATGCTACATATAACTCATTTAATCACAAGAAGAGAAAGTTTTCATCTTCTGATGAGGATCTTACATATCTACGGCATCTGAGACTAGGTCACATCAATGTAAAGAGGATTAAGAGACTCGTGGATGATGGAACGTTGGATCCAATCCAGGTAGTTCCACATCGAGTTTGTGAAACATGTATAGAGGGAAAGATGATGATCAGACCTTTCAAGGCAAGTCAGTCTCGAGAAAGTGATGTGTTGGAATTGATCCACTCTGACTTATGAGGAACAATGTCTATGCAAGCTCGTGGAGAATTTAAGTATTGTCACTTTTATTGACGATTACTCGAGATACGGGTAAGTTTACTTACTTCACTATAAGTCTGAATGCTTTGAGAAATTCAAGGAATTCAAGGCGGAAGTAGAGAAGAAGTTAAACAAGACCATTAAGTCATTACGATCTACTCGTGGTGGTGAATATCTTAGTGACGAGTTCTTGCAGTTTTTGTCAGAGCATGGGATTACATCCCAATGGACCGCACCGGGCACTCCTCAACAGAATGGTGTGGCCGAAAGAAGAAATAGGACTCTTCATGAAATGGTTAGATCCATGATGAGTTATGCGAACTTGCCTGTTTCATTTAGGGGCCACGCGTTACTAACAACGGCGCACCTGCTGAGCCTGGTACCTACTAAGTCAGTTCCTAAAACACCCTCGGAACTCTGGCACGGGCGAAAGCCCAGTGTGTCAAAGATAAGAGTGTGGGGTTGTCCGATATATGTTTTGTCAAAGTAACCTGATAAGTAAGAAGGTAGGTCCAAGCTAATGTTGTTCGTTGTTTACCCCAGATAAGCGAAAGGTGGTTATTTCTATTGTCCTGAGGATCAGAAGATCGTTGTTAGCACCAACATGAGATTCTTGGAGGATGAGTTTGTGAAAAAACACAAATCCAAAATTGATATCATGCTCTAAGAAATTGGAGAGGATGATGCGTTTCTATTGGGAAAACCCAATGGCAGATTGAGTGTACCTTTCGAAGGTATGGATCCAACTGCACAGTCGCTAGTGCAAGGCTTTGAGCCACAAGTAACTGCACCAACTGTTGACGCAGTACCAATGCTCAGTCGTAGTGGGTGGGTACCTCACCAACCCGAGCGGTATATGTTCATGGGAGAGTCTTCGTACTTGATCCCAGAAGGCGGACTAGATGATACCAACCCATGGACATATGACGAAGCAGTAAATGAAAAAGATCCAGAAAAGTAGCATAAAGCCATGGATTCAGAAATTGAATCAATTACCGCTATGGATGTATACTAGAAGTCTACGCTACCAAATGGCTTTCGGGCCATAGGCTGCAAATGCGTATAAAAACGAAAGAAAAGTTCGAAAGGAGAAATAACGGCTTTTAAAGCCAGGTTGGTGGTGAAGGGTTATAGTCAAAAGGAGGGCATTGACTATGACGAGACCTTCTCACCGGTACTCTTGCTCAAATCTATTTGAATTCTTCTATCCATAGTAGTGCACATTTGGACCCAGAGATCTGGCAGATGGATGTTAAAACTGCGTTTTTAAACGGGTACCTTGAGGAAGGTCGTGACATCTATATGCAGCAGCTAGAGGGTTATGTGAAGGATGGTGAAGTGCATCTTGTCTGGAAGCTAAGGAAGTCCTTGTATGGACTTAAACAAGCTTCACTGTCATGGAACAAACGTTTCGATGATGTGATTAAATCCTATGGATTTTCACAGTGCAAAATTGAAAGTAGTGTGTACCAATTATGCATCAGCGGAAGCGTGGTATTCCTTGCACTTTATGTAGATGACATTCTTCTATTCGGCAACGATGTGAAGGTGTTGTTAGACATAAAGAGATGGTTATCCGAACAGTTTCAAATGAAGGACCTAGGAGACGCTGGATACATCCTTTGGATTAAAGTCTTGCGTGATCGTAAGAAGAGGATGTTAAGCTTGTCTCAGGACACTTATAGTGATACTGTAATTGCTCGTTTTAGCATGCAAAATGCCAAGAAAGGATTGCTACCTTTCAGACATGGTGTTCCTTTGTCAAAGGCACAATGCCCTGCAACAGAAAAGGAGAAGGATGAGATGGCTAAAGTACCATATGCTTCGGCAGTGGGAAATCTCATGTATGCGATGCTATGTACGAGGCCAGATATATGTTATGCCGTGGGCGGGGTGGCCAGATATCAGTCTAACCCTGGACAGGCGCACTGGACTGCTGTCAAACATATTCTCAAGTATCTGAAAAGAACTCGAGACTATTGTCCTGTTTATCAGAGTGAGAATTTGTGCCATGTGGGTTATACGAATTCGAATTTCCAGGCGGATCAGGATGAGAAGAGATCGACCTCGGTCTATGTGTTCACCTTGGGAGGTGGAGCTGTATCATGGAGGAGTGCAAAACAGAAATGTATTGCGGACTCCACCATGGAAGCTGAGTATGTGGCAGCTTTAGAGGCTTCTAAAGAAGCGGTATGGCTCCGGAACTATCTCCAAGAGTTAGATATTGTTCTGAGTTTGCCCAAGACTATCATGGTATATTGTGATAATGCTGGTGCAGTATCAAACTCTAAGGAACCAAGAACTCACAAGGCGTCAAAGCACATAGAGAGAAAGTACCACATCATACGAGAAATCGTAGCGAGGGGCGATATGCTAATAGAGAAGATTAACATAAAGGATAATCTAGCAGATCCATTTACAAAGGGCTTACCACATAAGGTATACGAGGGTCACATTCGAAGCCTAGGACTGAGGTAGATGTCGGCCACCTGGTGACCAAATGTAATAGCTAGATTAGAATAGACACATGTTATACTTTGGAAAGTAATGGTATAATGCTTTGAGTATATGTGGGAGATTGTTGGAATTGTATACATAAAAGCATTATGATTGGTATATTGGGAAACGTTGTGTTTGATATACTGGTAATCATTAATGACTTGCAATAAACAACTCCTGTCTGAATTAACAATCATACGATGCAAACAAACACATCCAGTTATCTCGTCGATAAGGAGATCATACGGTGTGTAAGAGATCATAGAAGATCGTAGAGATCGTTCAACCTAGCGATATATAAACAGTTATCACAGCTGAGACAATTTTTGGTTCGGCTGTCGGTTTAGACTGCGGCACACAAGTCCATAAGTGGTTTATCTTGACTGCTTTGTGTGACCGGTACATCTCAATGTATTGATAGGATCAACAGTGAGATGAACCATTCTACTTGACATATGAATGAGTAAAGATCTCAGTAACTTGTTCGGATCTAAAGTCTATTGAAAGCTGAGGGGCACACATGGGTTGACTGTCACTTTGACTTGCTATGGTGGAGAGTCTTACATGTACTCATATATCTGCATCTTAGGTGATGGCAGTTTGTGTGGGGTTTCCTCAAGCTGGATTTAGATAACCATATCCGTTTCAGGATGGTGACATTCCCTGGGAAGCTCACGAGGTTCGTTATGCTAAGTCCTGCAGGCTGAATCATCGATTCAAGCATAAGCGATAAGGGTTGAGTGGTACTACTCAGGATTAATAAGAGATTAATTAATTACAGCTAATTGGCATACGCTGAATTAATTAATGAATGTCTGAAACCTTAAATATGGGTATTAACCAAGTCAATGCAACCCGTTCCTAATAACGTGGTAATAAAGGGGTAGGTCAGCATTAATTCTCTAGTGGTATGAATTAATTATTATTAATTAATTATGTTCTGGGTTGAACATGAAATTAATTAATAGGAGGCCCACTTTATTATTTGCATTTGATCCCTGGTCTGGCCCAACATTGCTCAGAGCCCATTAGGTTTTATTAAACCCTAATAGTCCATTCTCCATATTTGTATAAATAGATAAATCTCTCATTTTCCCACATATGTTTTGAAGTTTCAAATCAGAAACCCTAGAGAGAGTGAGAGAGAGTAGGCGGTTGTAGATCCGGTAGAGTATCCTCACAAGATTTCCAGATCGAGCAAGGGAACAGATCAGAAGATCAGATCTGTAGGAACACCATCAACGATCTACCGCCGTATTCAATCCGCAGGAGTTGAGGTATTCCAAGAATCTATCTATTGCAATTAATTTTGTAGGAGCATGCTTAGGTTCGCCTGATTTATTTAATTTATATTTATTTTCGATATCCTAAGAACGATCATTGGCAAGTTAAAGTGGCAATTTGCGTTGTCTATTATAGACTCAAATCCTACACAGGGTGTGGTAGATTTTGTAGGGGTTGAGGATTGACTACTTTTAGTGGAAGAGTTCGGGTTAGGGCAACGGTCGGAGGTGTACAGTGCCAACAATGTCACACCTGCACGCGGCAGAACCCTAAGGATCGTGCGCACGGGCTGCATGCAGGCAAGCTGCTACGCCTCTTGCATGTGTCCTTTCCCGCAGCGGCTCGTGGTTGTTGGCTTTGGGGTGGCAGGTGGAGGCAGCTGAAGTTGAGGGTGACATTGGAAATGGTGGCTTGATTGTGGGCAATGACCACGAATATCGCGCACAACTGTAAAGGTAATTCTAGTGAGTCGCAAGGTGGCAGCCAGTGGCTGGGCTGGCAATGGTCAGTCCGACTGTGGTTTATCGGGATGTGTACACGCAAACCAGGTTGGTGGTGTTTACGTAGGTCCGGTTGTCCAATCTCGAGCCCAACTTATTTGGAGGTCCAAAATTTTGGAAAACTCATCCGACTTCAAGTCAAGCAGTGGGAGCCCACTTGAAGATCTGTAAATAAATCTCAACTTGTAATAGTTAGGATTTTATTTTTTCTGTAATTGTATCATGGGCCCAAGAGGATTGTATTATTTGTTTTCTTTGTTCACGAATGATATAATTGATTTATTATTTGCGCAATATCTAAACATGTGTAGATAATCGAAGCACTTTTATTGCTTTAATTATTTACTATCGTAAGCATGCTTGTGTGATAAATTTCATGAATTAAATTATAATTATAAATTTAGAATTCATGCTCGACATTTTAGAATTTTAGCAATGTTATAATTTATAGCAACATGAAACCATTTGTGGGCAAACGATAAACATTCAAACCTTATTAGCTTGATTGAGTAAGTAGTTTTTTAAGACCTCCACAAAGGGATCTCTTATTGGAAGTGGATAATTCAATAAGTAAACATCTACATGTGTAACTTAATTATTTATTATTCACAAGTTATGATAAATGAGATTTTTTAAAACTTACATTTAATTCATGAAAGAAGTGGGATGCCAATGCATAAATGTCGACATGTGTAGCTTGCGTATTTGGTCTTTCACAAGTTCTCTAAGATTTAATTAAATGAGACAATCTCATTATGAAGATCATGCGTCATGGACCTAGTGTGTAAGACAGATTAGATCTTATCCAAAGTACAGCTCATCTTTGATGTCCCTGCTCAGTAGGATAACATGGTCTAGGTTTATCTTAGATTATTAATTCCATTTATATAAGGTAAACTAACGTGAATTGGAATTAAAGGGCTGGAATTGAAAGATGTAGTCTAGTCAGGTGTTTTATTGTAAATTTCCACATGGTGGCTTGCAATAAAACTACTTAGACTATTGGAGGAAATCATTGTATTGTTTTATCATAAGGTTACAATACATGATCATTTCAATAGTTTGTGATTATGTTTTAATTCTTTAAATTTATTTATTGTTTTCAGATATGTCTATATCCCACATTATCAATATCATATCACTGAACTTGTTGACTAGTCCAACTTTTCTGAATGAAGATATTGCTTCGAGTATATTCTCGGGTCGGAGGATCATACGTATATACTTTCTATGGATCAATTGGTTCCTTAGTATGATGAGGTCTCTAAGCTTGAGCAACAATTCCATAACAAATGGGTGGCTTTTGATGATTTTCCTTACGCTATCATCATGAACAGTCTTTCTAGAGAGTTGAAACTCAAGTATAGAAGCTTTTGTAGTACTGTTGAGATCTGGAAAGATCTCATAGTAGTATATGGGGAGGTGGAGTGATCTATCAGTTATGATCTTGTAAAAGACTTTGTTTGCAAGAGTATGACTAAGGAATGTTTGGTGACATTGCATGTAATGGTCATGGTTAATATAAAAAACAAATACAGGTGTAGAGGTGGACGTATTGATGTTTTGGCCGCAACAAATATCATCTTGAACTCTCTTCCTGAATCTGTTGATGACTTTATAAAGACTACTTCTAGAAGACGAGAGTACACTCTGGATGAGTTACTCGGAAGTCTGATAGTGGAGTTGTGTGAAATAATATCATTGGAATTAGCTCCTAGTTTGACTACATTAGACAATACAGTTGCTGAAGCTAATGACATAATTAAAAGATCAGAAGAAGATAAGGGAATAAGGGTCATCACCATGAAATATAAATGCAGGATTCTGAAATAGATTCCATAACTGCTATGGATGTATACCAGAAATCTAGGCTGCCAGATGGCTCTCGAGCCATAGGCTGTTAGTGGGTATACAAGAGAAAGAAAGGAGCGTATGGATAAATAACAGCTTTAAAATTTGGGTTGGTGGCAAAGGGTTATAGTCAAAAAGAGGGCATAGACTATGATAAAACTGTCTCACTGGTAATCATGCTCAAGTCAATTCGGATACTCCTTGCCTTAGCAGCTAATATGAACCTAGAAATTTGGTAGATGGATGTCAAAATCGTGTTTCTAAACGGGTACCTTAAGAAAGATCATAACATGTATATGAAATAGCCAGAATGATGTGTGCAGGACGGCGAAGAACATCTTGCCTTGAAGCGTAAGAAATCCTTCTACGGACTTAAGCAAGCTTCACAGTCATGGGACTTACGTTTTGATGAAGTGATTAAGTCTAATGGATTTTCATAATGTTCAAACAAGAGTTAGGTGTACTGGCTAAATGTTATTGGAAGCATGGTTTTACTTGCATTTTATGTAGATGATTTTCTCCTATTTGGCGACAATGTAGAGGTATTGTCAGAAATAAAAAGGTGGTTATCCGAATGGTTCCAGATGAAGGATCTTAGAGAAGACAGATACATCCTCGATATTAAAGTGTTGCGGGATTGCAAGAAGAGGATGTTGGCATTATCTTAAGCTTCATATGTGGATAATCTAATTGCTCTTTTTAGCATGCAGACTGTCGAAAAAGGCTTACTACCTTTTAAACACGGCATTCAACTTTCTAAGGATTAGTGTCCTGTGACACAAGAAGAGAAACATGAAATGAGTAAGGTTTTGTATGCTTCTGCAATCAAAAATCTCACGTATGCTATGCTATGCACAAGACCAGATATCTGATTTACCATTAGCATGGTAGAAAGATATCATTCTAACCCTGGACATGTGCACTGGACTGCGGTAAAGCACAATCTCCAGTATCTGAAAAGAATAAGAGACTATTGTCTCATTTTTAAGTGTGAGAATTTGTGCCCTGTGGGTTATACAGATTTAGCTTTCCTGGCTGATCAGGACGAGAAGAAATCTACCTATGGCTATGTGTTTATTTTATGAGGAGCTAATCGCAGAGTAGTGCAAAACAGAAGAGCAATGCAGACTCCACCATGGAAGCTGAGTAAGTTGCAGCTTCAGAGGCTTCGAAAGAAACAATATGACTCTGTAACTTCCTTTTGGAATTGGACATGATCCCTGTTTTACCTAAGACTATCAGGGTATATTGTGATAACTCTGGTGCAGTAGCAAACTCGAAGGAACTACAAACTCACTGGACAACTGAACACATTGAGAGGAAATTCCTGTCATATGGAAAATTGTAGCAAAGGGTGATAAGCTAATAAAGAATGATCGACACGAAGGATAATCTAGCATATTCATTCACAAAGGCTCTACCACTGATGGTTTACGAGGAGCACGTTCATAACCTTGGGCTGAGGTTGAAGCCAGCCACATGATATTTGATGTAATAACTAGATTAGAATAGATGCTCTGTATACTCTGGAAAGAACACATATAACGCATTGAATATAAGTGGGAGAACGATGTATTTTTATACTGAAAGCATTATGATTAGTATATTATGAACAATTTGTTTTAATATGCTCGCAATCATTATTGTTGTGTTACAATATTACACTCATATCTAAAATTAACAAACATACATCGCAAAAAACCTTATCCTCTTATCTCATCGATAGTGAGATCATATAATGTGTTGTAGATCACAGAAGATCATATGGATCGCTTGACCTAGCAAAATATAAATAGTTGTCATGGTTGAAACAGTTTGAGGATAGACTGTTGGTTTAAGTTGCAGCACATTCAGTATTTAGTAGTTTATCTTGGTTACTAGACGTGTTGGTACATTTAATACATATTGATAGGACCTAACTGAGATCGATTATTTAATCTAACATAAAAAAAAAATCTTGGCATTCATTGTTTGACAATGTATGAATCCTAATGAAAGATATAGAAGCATACACAAGTTTGTCTGTCGCTTTGATGTGCTATGATGAAGAGTCTTTCATGAACTTTTATATCTACATCTTTTGTGATAGCAACTTGTGTATGACTTCTAGTTTTGTAATTTGGTAACCATATCCAGGATAGGATGGTGGCATTCCCTAAGTAAATCAGAAGGTTCATTATGCTAAAGTCCTGCAAACTGATTAACTTCAGGCATAAATGAAAAGATTGAGTGGTATTAATTTGGAATTAAAGATATTAATTAATTTATAAGCTTGTTAGAGCTTTAAACAATTAATGAATTCTTATAACCTTAAAGATGGTAATATACCGAGCCCATGCAACTTGTTCCTTATAATGTGGTAACAAAGGGGTAGGTCAGTATCTCTAGTGGCATGAATCAATATTAATTAATTAATTATATTCTGGGTTGAATATGAGAATTAATCAATTTTGAAGCCTTCTCTGTTATTTGCATACTGGTCCCTGGTCTGGCCCATTAAAAGCTTAAACCTATTAAAGATAAGATTTTTCCTATAAATATCCCCTCATTTCACCAGATCATATGTTCATAAGTTGTTGATCAGCATACCATTATTAGGAGTTGTAGTAGGCGACAATCATCTGAGGAGGGAAGGAGACTATGCTTCTCCATTAGTGCAATATCCGGAAGGAATCTTAACCAGATTCTAGATACGAGCAAGGGATACAGATAAGAAGATGATATCTGGAAGATCTTATTTCTTCTTTTCTTCCTTAAATTTTGATTATATTATTTAATAAAATCAAAGACTTAATTCTAATTATTTCAGGATTGAGTCTTATTACGCAAGAAGGATTCAAAGGCTTAATCCCTGCGCAACAGATCTGAATTATTAGAAACTAGGTATTCTGCATAGCCATCTTTTGTATTCAATTTTAATAGGAGCATGCTAGGATTATTTCATAGGCATACAAATTTATTATAGATTTCCAGTATCGGTGCCTTGGCAAATTGGATTATGCAATTCAATTTGCAAGTAAAAATCCATTTAGCCTATACAACACCTGTAGATCAAACAGTTGGCACAATTTTACCTGTGACAGAAATGCAAAATTCAACTCTAGATTATGGACTAGCATGCAGAAGGAGTTAGGCACAAGTTTAAACTTCAGGACAACATTCCACCCGTAGATTGATTGGCAAATCGAGAGAACTATCCAAATATTGGAAGAAATGTTGAGGACTATGGTCATGGATCATAGGGAAAATGGTGTTGGTCCCCGATCAGAGTTATAATATATGCAGCGGAAGTATTTAATTTATCTTGCGCGTGTCTTGCTAAGGTCACGACTTAGCAAGTGTTTATCCAAATGTTTTAGCTCGAGTATTCGTTAGATTGATTACAGTTTATACTACAACACTTGGTGTGTTGAGTTTCAAATGATCGAACGATAACCAAATAATGTAATAAAGTAGTAAACAACACAAGGGTTTTTATAGTGGTTCGAACAACTGTTCTACGTCCACTCTCCAGTACCTTGACTGAAAATTTCACAAGAAGAATTAGTACAAGGTCAGGCCTGATAGAGCGTTGAGCAGCTCCTCCGTCTGGTCAACGCGCACCTTCAAGCACCTCGATCTTCAATCTTCAACCGGTGTCGCTCCTTAGAGTGAGGACAAACCTCCCTTCTCCTTGGACGTTGATTGCTGGGAGTTTTATAGTTCTTCCCGGAACCTATCCTTGTGTTGGCGTTGCCCGTACAAATCACTCTTGCTCTACAATAGTGACTGTTAGATTCTTTCTGGAGTAGATGGAATCCCAATATACCTTAAAGAAGATAAACTTCTTTGGTCTTCAAGCTTCTATTATGAAAGCTTGCAAGAAGCTTCAACTAAGAACTTGGCTCGGTTGTGTTTGCGTGTTTAGAGAGACTTTGTTTGATCTCTTTTGTTATCTCTTGAATGTACGAAGTCGCGAACCTTTGAATCAAATAAGGATAACACCTATTTATAGGTGAAGATTCAAACGACTGTTTGAATCTTATCCGTTAGACTCAAAGGGAATGCTCGCCTATCTGCATGCTTCCTTTTTCTGCAGCGGACAAAAACTCTTCAAGTCTCCTTGTCTCTGATTGTCTCAGAATGGATCCTTTGTAGGTCTGAACCCCTTTTTCTTCATGATGATTATTCCATCCTCTTGGTTGGTTGGTTCTTCTCATAAGTTGTAATTCGTCTGATATTTGGCTTTCTAGATTTTTCTCTTGATTGTTGATTGTCGTCTGCTGTCTATTGATGTGCGTCGGATGTCTCCGTAGTTTGCTGGAGTTCCTCCTTCAGCATCCTTGCCGCTTCCTTCGCATTGCTAGCCATTCTGATCTTCAGCAGTTTATGCCAGTTTGCTAACTCCTTCAGCAAACCCGATTGATTCTTATTTCTTAATCTATTACAACTCGAGTATAAATTCCTGTACAAGACTTTTTACAAATGACTCGATACAGAGTTGCTATAGCTATGATCGACCAAAACATATCAAACTATGATTATGAATTGGTTTGCAATAGATGGGTCTAACAATATTCCAAACAATTTCCCCCTTTTAGTTCTAACTGTTCATGGGAAAGTTGATTACTGAGATGACATGAAAGAATTTCCTATCAAATCTATTCTCAGTGTCTCAACTCCCGTAGACTCAGTATAGTTCCTAAACATTCCCCCTCAACGTGTCAAGGGTATTGCTCGAAATCAAGTCAATCAGGTAAATAGCTTCAAAGTCGTTTTACCAAGTATGCACAGAGCATATTTATGCATAATATCATCAAGCAATCATGAAATATTTCACACACATCACATTCCATGCAGTTTGCTGATTACGCTAAGTGTGTAATTTTAGCTTAATCATTTATATTAGCATTGGACAATGAGATGTTATCTTCAACCTGTGTTAGTTTTCATTTAAAATCATATATCCTTTCATACATTCACATAACCCAAATTGGAAAAAAAATGTTCAACCAGCTAGGAGGTGTAGAGTTTAGAGAGATATTGCTTCTTTGTCGTTGAGGAGTCTAAAACAGCAGCATTTTTGGCACTTGAGGAACCTATCGTGGGCTTCTTCATTTTGCTGAGAGTTTCTATTGTCTTCTTCATGAAGTTGTCCACGAGATCTTCTCATTCTCGTCTTCTGATTCTTTCCTTCTCTTCGATTCTTCTATGTTCTTCTCTCTCTTCCTCTTCTCATTGTCTCCTTAGCTCTTCTTCCTGTAGTCTTCTTACTTCCAGTCGATGAATCCTTTCTTATTGCTCTATTCTTCATTCTGCTTCTTCAGCTAACCTCTTCTCTTCCCCCTCCTTGATCGCAGCAAAAATTCCAGTGGAGAAGGTCTCGAAGTTGTCAAGTTGGATGGCAAGAATCTCGTCTTTAGCTTCAGACACTTTGGTAGAGATTTCCTTGTGCATGATTGGTAGCATTTGCTCTCCGATACTCCGTCCCACCATGGTATGAATATAGCGCTGGAGATCTCTCTGATAGGTGTTGGTATTCAGGGGCTCAATTACCATGAATGGAGATTCCTCATCAGGTACAATTTGATTGTTAGTGGTAGACATGAGAGTTGTGGTTGCCAATCTTGCAGTTGAAGTGGATGGTTGGTCAGCCAGAGCTATGACAGAGTGTGTGGTTTCCCTTCCTTCTTCTTCTTCAGCAGGATTCTGTGCAGATGGCCATAAATTTTGTACTCTGAAAGGCTTGCTGGCTAGTTGGTTTAGGATTTACTCCTTGAATTCTAACATCTTCATCCTATCTTCCTCTTTCTTCCATGCATCTTGTTCTTCTACTAGCTTCTTCTTTAGTTCTTCAGCAGCGGCAATTTGACGTCTGGTGGCAGGAGATTTGAAATTCTGAGTGAATGGTGGAGAGTCTTCTATAGCATATTCTGATGGTGGCAGTGATCGATCTCCGGTGGCTGCTCTGTGAGCTGTGATCTTCTGTAACCTCGCAGAAACTTGCTTCTCCGTATACTGTCTCTTGGATGTCTGGTCCATCCAATCATTAGCCCATTCTTCTTCACTCCTCCAGTAGTTAAGACCTATCCTTGCCATCATGATTGAACGGTCCTCATAATGTAGCTCGTGAGTGGCATAATCAAAGAATCGCCATCTCTTGAACTCTGTTCTCAACCATTCTTGATCGGACGACTCTCCTTGGAGTTCAGTAGGATATGAGTCATTGACTTCGGCGACAGCTTGAGTTTCTATGAATATGCTTATGTCTCATGCCCAGGAGATGAGATCCTCGTTGTCCTCATCTCTTGCTGTGACAGAAGGACACCACTTCACATTGCGTTGTGCTTTGTAGTTCCTGTCGGGTGGTCCTTCCATGGGCACTCTTAGAGTTTCTTCTCTGAATATGGATTCTCCATCTGTGACATCCCTGAATCTTCTTCATCATTAGAGTTGGGAAGATCACTGAAGGATATACCTGAAACTTCAGGAGAGCTAGGAACCAGAATGCGTCGTTGCCAGATGGATTCTATGGTTCGTTCAAGCACATTGGTGGTATCAGCCTATGTATTCCATCCTGGAATGGTAGAAGTTTCAATACCCAGTCATCGTAGATATTGCTTAATCCGAGCTCGCACACTTGCTGTGAGCTCTGCTTGTAGTTGTGCTCTTGACTCAGCATCAAGTGAGGTATTTGCCTCAGCAGTAGGATCCTCTACATTTGCTTCTTCATTAACTGAGGTGATCTGCTGGGCGTTCTCTAGCATGACTGTTTCTGAATCTGCATTCCTCTTCTCCGCTTCCTGATTTTTGAAATCAATGGCTGGGATCCGGTCTAACGTTGTATCCAGATCAGCTTCTGCGACGAATGTCACAACTTGGCTTTCTCCTTGCGTAGCCAATTGTTCTGATTCACTTTCCTTTTCAACAACAGGATTGCTACCATCTTCCTCAGCAGCCTGCAACAAATTTCTTGTAGTAATTTCTTCAGCACTTACTGATCACTAAAATTATTCAACAGTGACTTAGCGAAGCTAATAATATAGTGGAAAATAAAATTATCGAATCCCGGGGGAAAGAAGTAACGAAAAACCTTAATTACTAAAACGTAAGTTCTCAAAATACTGGTTAGGAAAAATCAAATTTTGGGTTTTGTTGTTTCGAAAATCTTAATGCTTGCAAATTAAAATCAAACAGAAAAATAAAATACTTTTGATGAAACGATTACGAGAAGTACAGATTCCAGGGATATCTTCTTATCAAGTATGACATGGATGAATGAATTGATTAATTCCCAATTTAGTTCCTCTTCGTAGTGAAACATCATAAAAAGTATTATGAACTTATTTGTCGGACAATTCATAAAGTAAATTAATTAATTACCTATCTCCGCTCGGTCTCAAGATGACTTAATTAACTCCATAATTCTACAAATCTATTCCTATAACATCTCTTTCCATCGAAAACCATTACAGTTACGTCTCAAGTAATCAACTAATTAATCCTAAGATGTGGCCAACAAACTCAAGATTATGAATAAACACAGATTTCACAAACTACGAAGGGAAAGGGAAAATAATTCAATTAATCAAACATGCATACATTAATAATTCGAAACCCTAGAATCTGAAGAGAGATTTAGCTACACATATTCATAGTAATATTCATCATAGAAAAATAAAACCTGAATTGCATAAAAACTTGAGTCTGAATGTCTTCCCACAAAACTCTGTCTTCAAACATAAACTCTAAAAACTCTTGGAAATCTTCTAAATTCTTCAACTCTAAAAATCTCTTAATTGCTATATTGATTTCCACCCTTTTAAATTCGAATTTTACATGGCTATTTATAATAATGAAAGATGTATCCAACAGCATCTAGGATTAGATATGTCTCTATCTTCAAATCAAGTTCAGATTAGGAAATCCCGCAGTTGCGTCGATCGTCGGAGATCAGCGTCGATCGATGCCTTTAAAACACCCTTGTCGATCGATGCACACCTTGTGTCGATCGACGTGAGCTTTGTTTCCATCGATCTCTCTTTCCTCTCGTCGATCGACGTGCCCTAGCATCGATCGACGTAGACCTTTGAGCACTTTTCCGATTCTTCTATGTTTTCAACTAAAAACCTGCATGATTCACCAAACACGATATTACGAGCACAAAAGCCAATCCATGCACGAAAAATACACTAAAAAGAGTCTGAACATCACTCAATCAGTCAAAGAACAACTAGATAAGTTGGTAAAAATACTAACTTATCACTTACGCTTCCCCCTTGATCGGTGGTGGGCTGAAATTCTGTTGCGTCCCAACTCCTTTCTCCATGTCCTGGAGTTGGCAATCTCCTTGATTCCTTTAGGGCTTCTTTCAGTTGTCTTCACTCAAGATCAGCAATTGCTTCCACATCTTCAGCGAACATGACCTTATTTTTCCCTTTCTCGGCTTGCACACTCTCAACATCTTTTTTAGTGATGCGACTTGTGTGTTCTCCAGCTTGAATCCTGGCATTGCGCTCTTCATAACTTGCCATGACTTTTGCGTATCTTGAATCCCTTTCTTCAAGTGTCATTTCAAGTCGGAACTTGGCGTTGTCTCTTTGTTCTTGTGCCCTCTAGAGCGATTTTCTTTGTCGTCTTTTCTTCCGAGATTCGTCCTCATCGGAAAATTTAAGCCTTCGCTTTGCAGTGGCATCTGTGGATTCTATCGTCGTATCCTTGACGACATCTGAAGATGGTTGAGAAATATCTACCTCAGGTTCATTGATTTGAAGAGTGTTACCTGAAGATCTTATTTGCTTGCTCCTTCTCTTGACTTTCTCATCATCACGCGCTGGTTTCCTCTGCCCTTGTTGAGGACTACTCTACATTCGCCTCCTCTTCAAGGTGATTTGATCTGAGTGTTGAACAGTTTCTTGTGATGGAATGTCGACCAAATTTTCAAGTTCAGTAAACAGAAAATTCTCTTCTTCTTTGCGTCGTTCTTCTTCAAGTTCCTCGGTAGTAAGTGGAGCAGTAGTAGGCATAACAATATGACCATGGTATGGTTCCTCTTCATCAGAGCAAGCCTCTTTAGGGTTGACGTTGCTTTTTCCCTTCGGTATCAATGGATCCTTGATATTCTTCGGTGGTTGTTGCTTTCTGGTTGGTGGTATGTAGTCGGACTAGATCAAGTCCTCAGCACGGCAGCATTTTCCTTCTGGAACGATTCCTTCCAGAAAGTGGCTTATCTTCAATCCAAAGCCTACATCTTGAGTGAATGTGTGATCCTTCTTCACATTCTTGTTCTTATAGACATGTGCTAGCCATTTGGTGCAGATGAACTTTGCCCAATTTCCACGCGCTTGATCTTCAATGGCCATTATAACAGCAAACTTCTTAGCACTCAACTCAGAAAGTGAGCCCACTAGCATCCTTATGATTACTTGTGCTAGACTTCTCATTGGTTCTGCAAGAGATTTCAGTGGTGCTGCTACTTTCCATGAATGGGTGTATGATTCCGACTTCCATCTCAACCATCTTTTCTTCATCTCGGCTTCATCGTTGATTTTGTAGATGGCAACATCTTCACCATCATTGCAGAGTCCGTACGTCTTCTCCAAGACTTTTGGGCTTACCATGATTTTGATACCTAAAACACTCGTGGTGAAGAATTTCTCATCTTTATCAATAATTGCACGCGCGAAGAATTCTGCAACTATGTGTGGATGAAATTTCTTCGGTTCTGCAAATAAGTAGCTCAGCAGGTTCTCTCGGTCAAGTTTACCTATGAGAACTTCACACATGTGCTTACGGAATATTGGCTCATACAGTATCTTGTCCTTCTTGACTTGAGCAACGCTTTTCTGTTCGTTGGTAAGTTCACCAGGCAATTTTCAATGACTAATGGCTATTAGTCGGTAGTATGGAATATACTCATTAATGTCCTCCATCCTGTAGATGCCTGTGAAGGTAGGCAGGAACTGTTTTGGTTCTTCGGGCATGTTGGTGTTTCTAGATGATTCGGCAGGGGGACTGGTGCGGTTGGAAGATTTCGCCATTGAGGTATTCTTTTGAGAGTTTCAAAACGTGTAGAAGAATTTTGAATCAGAAGGTATGAAGGTATTAGGGTTAGATTTCCTAAACCAAATTTCTTTTATACGATCCTTCTTTAACCGGCTTTCACTGTGAGCGATTGGATCTCCTCTTCTGATATGGATAAATCTACGGTTGGGCAGTTGGTGATGGTTCGCCTTACGTCCTACTTCATCGGAGCCATGGGTGTGGCTGGCGTGTCTTCATGGCATTCGTTGCCGCCCTGTGTAAGAGTTACTTTGTAATGAAAGCAAACTCTGCAGTTTCTTCATCATTAGATAATCCCGCCTTTCGAGATATATTAGAATCAATTATCTCCTTCTTGCTGGTCAACACGCAGAGATGCATATGTTGAACATGTGTTAAGCAGCAATGTGAAAGGCTTATGCTGAGAGCTGGGACTCAGCATATGTTTTTATTTTTGATAAGAAATGTCGTATATCACTTATTTAGCTGAGAGCTTGGACTCAGCATTCTCTCTTTGTTTTGAGGTGAATGACATAATCTTGGACCTAATTTTCTGAGAGCTTGGACTCAGCATTCTTTCTTTGCGGTCCTTTGCTCAATAGATGCTTATAGCTTGCTGAGAGCTTGGACTCAGCATTCTCTCGAAATAATCATAAGCAATCTACCGAACTCTGCTAAGAGTTCATACTCAGCTCTTTGGGGTTCTACTGAGAGCTCTGGACTCAGTAGACAGATTAGACTCTTCTATATTTTGATCCTTGAAGGAACAAAAGTCTTCTTTACTGAGAGCTTGGACTCAGTAAACGTTTTTCGGTCTGTCTGCTATTCCAAAATAGCAATCATTAATAAGCAACTGAGAGTTTGGACTCAGTAAACACCGTATATCTGCTGAAAGCTTGGATTCAGCAGTTCTTCTAGACTCTCTAAATTCAATGAACATTTACGTTCTAGAGTATTTTTAACTGAGAGCTCAACCTCAGTATTTTTCGAGAATCTGCTGAGAGCTTGGACTCAGCAGACATCAGAGAGTAATTTGCTTGAATTTAGTCTCCTTTTCAGCATTCAAGTACTCTGTTTCCGACGGGGTTGGGAAGACCTTTGAGAAATTCCTATCCCTTGATTTTCCTTTTCATTTTTCAATCTTTCCATGGAAAATCATATAGTTTTTTTATAGGTTTCTGTACGCAAGGAGTGTAATGATCTAGCATTTGATTTGGGCAGTTATTTTTATTGAGACAATAGAGTATTGTCATCAACATGAGCATTTTATTGATATCATTGATTTACAAGAGTTACACTTCACAAAGTATAATACTACAAGTTTACAATGATCAATTTGTCTTCAGACTGCTCCAATAACGCCTTTGCTAGATCTACTCCTTCTTGGTCTTTTCCCGAGCTCATTGTTGCAAGCCGCCTTGCTTCCACAGCAATATGTTGACTTCAAGGCTGTGAGATGTTCCTCAAGCAATTTGTCTTCTTCTTGCTCTCTAGGTGACATCTCTTCTCCAACAGCCTTTGCCTTCTGCAGACTTTGCAGGAATTTGAGAAGTTCGAGTCTAGCAGATCTCACCATCTGCTCAGACCGGTTCATATGTCTGTAGCTTTCCCCTATCGGTGTCCAGTGCCATGCGAATGAGCCTATGTGGGATATCATTCGCATCACCGACACGTTTTCATTGCTTCGGGTACCAAGTAGAAGTTTTAGAGTTGCAACTCCTCCACCCGCAAGCTTTTCCTCAATTTCCTCTTCCTTTCTTTGGTTTCATTGTGATGTCCTTGTAGAAGAGAAGAAAAAGAGGTTGGGTATACTCATCTGCATATACCATCTTAGTATAGTGCAGAAGAGCTACCTAATTTATGTGACTAAGGATTATCCATCCTCAGACCCACCTGATAAGTTTTTATCTCACCAACGAGAAAACTATCATGGCATGACATAATGGATCGCCTATCTCCGTTTGGTTCTAATATGAGAAAACTAATCGTCCATGGTGAATCGAGAATTGAGAGAATCTCCTTAGGTGTGATCTCTATGAAGATTACGATTCTTTCTCTTAATTTGGAGACTTCCAAGTCACGTTGCTTGAACCCATTCTGGAGGTATTTTGGTGAAATGGTAAAGGATGACATTTCTGATTTCTTCGAGCGGGGTTTGTGGAAGGATGGGAATTAAGGCAGAAGATAGATCTAGGATTTCAAGGTTTTGAGATATGAAGTTCCTAAGGAAGATAACCTCTCTTAAATACATGTAACCTCTCCTAGAGACTCGATCTTCTAATTACTTCGTTTGCCTAGGAAACCAACAATTTCACTATTACCCTTCCACGTGGTTGTTATTTTCAGAACTGAATTGTCTCGAGCCTTTTGAACAAGATTTTTGGTAATGAGAAAATATGTATTGTTGCTTTGATACTGATGATGATCCTAATTGATACGTCGGTTGAGTATCCCGATATTTATTCCCATATCTGATCAATTTCCCAAGATTGATTCAAATTTGTTATTGATTCAGCAATCTTCTATCTTTTGCTGAGAGTTGAAACTCAGCAATCTCCTGACTCATTCTGCTGAATTCAATAAATTCCTTTACTGATCGTCTCGACTGCTGAACATTAGGACTCAGCAATCAGTTAAGATTTCAGCATCTTCTAACAAAAGAGCGTGAGCTTGGACACACTCTTATTCCGCATCGTCTTCAAAATACCAAAAGAATTCCACAATATTATCCAAAAATAGAATGAGAGTTGGGACTCATTTTCCATAACCTCATCTAATTCTAATAAGCCGAGCTTAAGACAAAGCTCTTTGAATCTGCTTTGCTAGAGGCTTTGTGAATATGTCTGCAAGCTGATCCTCTGATCTGATGTAATCCACCAATATATCCTTTTTCTCGACTTGATCTCGAATGAAATGATGTCGGATATCGATGTGCTTTGTTCTGGAGTGATGAACAGGATTCTTCGTGATGCACATCGCACTGTTGTTGTCGCAGTAAATTGGAACGCAAACAGTGTTGACTTCATAATCTTGAAGTTGTTGCTTGATGCACAGCACTTGTGTGCAACAACTGGCAACAGCTACGTATTTTGCTTCCGTTGTGGATGTTGCAATAGAATGTTGCTTTTTGCTGAACCAACTTATCAGCTTATGACCTAGGAATTGGCATGTTCTGCTCATACTGTTTCGGTCAGTTTTGCAACCTCCAAAATTAGAATTTGAGTATCCTATGAGTGTGAGATCGTCTGCCCTGGGATACCAAATTCCTAGTGATTTTGTTCCTTTCAAATATCTGACAATTCTTCGTGCATACTCCATGTGTGACTTCTTCAAATTTGCTTGATATCTGGCACATACACCTACAGCATATGAAATGTCTGGTCTGCTGGCAGTCAAGTATAGCAGTGAGCCAATTATTCCTCTGTATGTTGTGGGGACTACGGATTCGCCTTCTTCATCCATTGATGGGAATCCGCAGAGTCTTCATCTTTTCTGGGCAAAATTTGTTGATGAGATCTTTCGTATACTTCTTCTGATGAATAAAAATCCCATCGTGTGATTTTTGGACTTGTAGACCTAGGAAGTATGACATTTTTCCCATCATACTCATTTGGAAGTTGGCTTGCAGAAGCTGAGCAAACTTCTCGCAGAGACTTATATTTCTTGATCCAAATATGATGCCATCCACATAGATTTGGACAAGTAATATGTCTTTAGCATCTTTGATCAAGAATAACGTCCTGTCGATCTCACCTTTTTCGAATCCGTTCTTCAGCAAGAATTGTGATAATGTCTCATTCCACGCTCTTGGAGCTTGCTTTAGTTTGTAGAGAGCTTTCCTTAGTCTGTATACTTTGTTTCCGCGCTTGAACCCTGGAGGTTGTTCCACATAGACTTCCTCCTTTAATTCGCCATTAAGGAATGCACTCTTGATGTCCATTTGGAATACTATGAACCCATGATGAGCAGCATATGCTAGGAATAGTCTGATTGCTTCCAAGCGAGCTACTGGTACAAATTTTTTGTCGAAGTCTATCCCTTTGCACTGCGCATAACCTTTAGCAACTAATCTGGCCTTGTTGCGAACGACGAGTCCATTTTCATCTCGCTTATTCTTGAATACCCATTTAGTTCCTATTATTGATTGATGTGTTGGACGATCGACGAGATCCTATACATGATTCCTTGTGAACTCAGATAGTTCCTCCTGCATTGCGTTGATCCAGTCAGCTGATTTAAGTGTGTCTGCTACTTTGGTAGGCACTTCTTGTGATCTGAAGAAGGCAAGTAGTGCACTATGTCTGGTTCGGATTGGATCGGCAATACTCTTAGAATCGCTTAAGTATGATGATCTTTGAGCAGCCATTTGGGTATTTGCAATTCTTCTACAAGGATGACTTGACTGTTGGATGGTCTGATGGGTTCTTCTGAAACTGGTACATCAACAAGATGTAGAGTCTCCAAGTTGTCTGCTATCCTTGTTGAGTCGACTTCTGCTGAAGGATTTTCTTCTGACATTTTGTCTGCTGGATTTTGTATTACTGGTGTAGCACTCTTATGTGCAGCAGTCTACTCCTGGTTGTCTTCAGCAAGATTGTCTTCAATAGATCTCTCGCCATTCTGGGAACCTTCGGATAGTTGATCGTCTTTATCTCCTTTAGTTCCCTGTTGATATGTAAGCTCTTCGAGAGATTGTATGGTGGCCTCAGCATTACCGATTGCATCACAGGCACTCTTGACTATCGGTTGATCAATCAAGGTCTCCAGTAGAGATGATGATTCATTCATTAACCTAGTCGGATCATTTGGTTCAGCTTTGGAAGTATTCGAGTTCGAAGGTCCATTGACATCATTGGTTTCATGAAACTCATCTATTTGGCTTCTTACGGTCCTGCGCACTAATGTAGCGTCATAAAAAATAACGTTGCATGATATTTCCACAAGTTTGGTTGTCTTATTAAGCACTCTATATCCCTTATGAGACGGATGTCCATATCCTAGGAACACTCCTTCATCGGCTTTGGGAGAAAAAGCTCTTAATTTCAATTTCCCATTATTATGGATATAACATGATGAACCAAAAATACGAAGATGAGCTAAAGAAGGCTTACGACCATGATATATTTCATAGGGAGTCTTGTTGAAGCGAAGATTCAATCCGCTTCGATTTTGTGTGTGGCAAGCATTCATTAAATCTTCTCCCCAGTATCTTTGACTTAGATCCATATTGGCAAGCATTGTACGCACCGCTTCTTTTAAGGTTTTGTTCCTTGTCTCTGCCAGACCGTTCTGCTGGGGTGTTCTTGCAGTGGACCTTTCATATCCTATCCCAGCATTGGTGCAGAAGTCCATTAATGCTCCATTGCAAAATTTTGTACCGTTGTCGGATCCTATCCTTTTGACCGTGAGTTCCTTGTCGTTTTGAACTCTAATTATTAGCTCCGGAAGGATAATTTTCACTTCGTCCTTGCTTGTGAGTAACCTCGCCCATGTGTACTTGGAATAATCATCAATAACAACTAAAGTGTATAGTTTGTTACCTACAGTGGGTGGAGTCACAGGGCCGAATAAATCCATGTGCAGTAGCTCAAGGATTCTGTTTGAAGTGGCTTTTTCTGAATTTGAATTGAAGGACGCTTTGGCTTGCTTTCCTTGTTGACAGGCTCTGCATACTCCTTCCTTCTTGAATGTTTCTTGTGGTAACCTTGCAACAATGTTCAATATAATTGATGGTTTTAAAATTTAGATGTGTTAGCCTTTTGTGCCATAACCAGTTTGTTTCTTCCTTGTTGAATGCTATAAAGCACGATGCTTGTTGACCACTTTCCTAATCAGCAATGTAGAGTCCTCCTTTTCTAATTCCTCTAAGCTTTACTTCACCGATGGTTCTATCTGCAACTTCACAACCTGTGTTAAAGAAAGTAACAATATGTCCATTTCACTTAACTGGCTGATGCTCAGTAGATTGTGCTTGAGACTATCGATGAGGGCAACATTGACTATTTGCATTCCAATTTGTTCAATGCACCCTGTACCGATTACTCTTGCCTTGGAGTTGTCACCAAATGAGATCGAGGCTCCTCGAAACTTGTGAAGTTCTGTGAAGATCTCTTCATCTCTTGTCATGTGACCTGAGCATCCACTATCTAAGATCCATTCTTTGAGTTTTCTTGATAATCTTCTTTCTAGACCCTGTTCCTGCAAAACAAAGAAGTTATAATTTAGATACCCGATCAATTATAGGTCCTGCAGGATTAATTTTCTAGATTATTCCTTTGGGAATCCAGACTTTCGTGATTTTGATGTTTCTATTGACATCACGTCTCACTTCCCTTCCGTTCTTGTTGGCATAGTTTCGATAATCAACATAGGGATATGAAGTAGTGTGTCGAGTCGTCACTGTCTTTTGAAAGTGTTTTAGAGTAGACTCTGGCCTCAAGTAGTTGTTCCTTATACTTGGAGTATATGTTGGCTTCCTTGCAACCTTAGTAGATTGTTTGGCCTTGCTAGGATTTGTATGAACCGTCCTAGCAGGTGGAACAGTCTGCGGGGTAACATTCATTGACTTTGTTGGCTTCTTCTCAGCAGAACGAAAGTTCAATCTCTGCTGAGTAGTCAGCTGAGGGATATTGGTCTTGCATCATTTTTGCTATTCAGTTGTCTTATCATTTACCCTCTTGTCATTCCTAGCAGTCTGCTGAATCTTCCTAGTAGCTGGAACAAAAACAATTTTCTTTGACTTACTTGATTCAGCGCTGCAAGACTTTTCATTGTCAAAATCTATTCCAGCAAAGTTCTTCGAACTTTTTTGGACATTCAAAATATCATCTAAATCTGTCGTGCTTTTTGAAAATTTGCATTAACATATATTTGGCACGAAGTTATTGCGTTTCAAAGTTTCATTCTCCTGTCTCAAGATGCAATTTGTTTCTTAAATTTAAAAGTTCCTCGCCTGCTGACCTAGATTTATCAATCTCACTGGTCAAAATTGAAAGTTGAGACTTCAGAGAGGAATTTTCTTTGACTAGAATATCCTTTAATGCATAAACTTTTGAAAACTCTTTTAGCAAGTATTCCATAGTTATTTCATATGATTCTGAATAACATGAATCAGCAGTGTCATGCATATCATTAGGAATTGAAGCAATAGACAGAGTAGTGTTTGTTACCTGGTTTGCTGTGACCGCTAGAGTTGATTCTTCTGTCTGCTCTTCATTGATATTCGACTGAACACCATTAGAACATCCTCTTCATCTTCTGATGAGTAGTTTTCGTCATCATAATCTAGGATGTCTGGTAGTTCCGTTCTTGTCAGCAATGCTTTGGTGACCGCCTTCGATGCGCGTCTTTCGAACAGCTTTTTTAGTCGTTCCCTTTCTTTTGGATCTACCTTAGGACATTTGAACTTTAGGTGATCCGGTGAATTTCACTCATAGCATGTTCTTGGTTATCTTTTGCTATTTCTGTTGTCTGTTTGTTGAGTCTGCTGGAGATCTTCCTTCTTTCCTTTTGCTTTCAGCAATAGCCTTTAAAGTCTCTTCATTTGTTCCTCCAGCTCGCTCATTGAGCATTCATCTTCTTTGAAGTGCGATCCACTGATGGAAGGAATCTCCTTTGTTGAACTGGATTGAGCAGGTCGATCTGAGTGGAATGTCATCTTTGTTTTCCACTTTTGTCCATCTCTCTTCAAAGAATGTTTCACCTTCCAACAGTTCTTCAATGTTGACCGCAGCACGAACAGCTTCATTTTTGTTGATCTGAGCGATATCCCACTTGTGAGCTTCTAGTTGAGCAAACACGTCTTTGGTGCTAATCTTCGACAGATCTTTATCCTTCAGACTGGTTACTTTGACGAACCAATCCTTCTTAGGTAGTCTTGAGAGAATCTTTGAATTCATGTCTGGAATTTCATACGTTCTCCCCAACTTCTTTAACTTAGCTACAATATTGTTGAATCTTTTCTCCATGTCTTTGATAGTTTCACCTGGAATCAAACAGAAAGATTCATACATGTCTACCCATTGTTGTAGCTTGTTTCTCTTCATTTGATTTGATTCTTTGTCCAGAGTGCTAAGAAAGTCCCACATTTCTTTAGCATTGTCGTACTCCAATGCTTCAGCCATCAGAGTAGGTGACAAAGCTACTAATATCAGATCCAAGGTGTTGGTCCTCAAATATCAGAGTCGTCGTGAATACAACTTAACACGAAATGCAGCGGAATAAATGTTCGTCACTAACACTTATCGTTGTTTATAAAATGTTTCTTAGCTCAAGTTATCACTTAGGTATGTTTTCAGATATACGCTAGCAACTATGTTGCTAGGTTTCAAATCAGCTTGATACAGTAAAGTGATAAAATAGTAAATGAACACAAGATTTTATAGTGGTTCGATCCAAATAGATCTACGTCCACTCCTTAGCCGAAACGCTAAGAATTTCACTAGAAAAGTATACAGATTACAAGGATTCGCCTTTCCAGTTAAGTAGGTAGTGAGCTTTCGGCCTGGCTACTTGACAGCTATCCTCCGTTAATCTGAACTCCTCCGATAAGGTTTGGCTGGGTCAAGGGCGCACCTTCGAAACTCCTGCCTTGCCTGAAATGGAAGTTTTATAGTCACTTCCTGACTTTCCTTGAATGTGGCTAAGAGCCCGTCCTAGTCTCGACCTTTTCAGGTGTTCGACTGTTAGATTCTTTCTCGGAAGAAAAGAATCCCAATGATTGAAATATGCTTGAGTGCAATCAAGAATATCTTCAATGGAATGTCAGTATATCAATGACCGACACTTGGGTTGTTGGGAGCTTTTAATAAACTTTCACACGGCTCTCAACAGACTACTTTTGTATATTCACTTCGTCAAAGGAATCTCTTGCTTGAGTGTTCGTGAATGTATGAAGTGAGAAAAGCAGCTCTTGTAGTTTCTCTGTTGTCTCTTCTCTCTTGGGTCTTCCTTTTATAGGTAGAGATTCAAATCTTGAATCTCCATATCCGTTAGACACAACGGCATCTTTGTCCAAGAGTGGATTAACTTGTTTGAACACTTTTTTGTATATGACTGTACTTTTCGAACTACTTCTGGAAAGTCTCGACCTTTGCGTGTACTTTTGTCAGAATCGCAGTCCAACTTCAAATTTTGATTCTTTTGCTTTGCTAAGCTAGAATCTGCTAAA